>OY744476.1:14587324-14822430 GCA_963556175.1 Tipula confusa | reverse complement strand
TCTTCTAAATAATTGTATTGTCTCACATCATTCAAATCTTCGACAATAATCTCTGCTCGCCTCAGAGGTTTACTACTGCACTATTCGTTTAGTATCAGTACGCAGAAAGGAACCAAGTCAAAGTACCAGCTGTCTGTTTACTTTGTAAGCGTAAGTACAAATTTAGTTAATTGGAAAAGTATTTAGACTTTAGTAGTGGACATATTATATACAAATCAAAGTAACCTGTGGCAAAAGTGGCATTTTCTTTGTCCCAAGTGCTAGAGGACAGCCAACCGTCCCGTCTTTTCTGAATTTTGGAAAGTTTTGATGTATTGCATAAACTTCAGTTTTAAAAGGCTTCCTATCGTATTTTTACTGAATTTGACAATTTTTTATTTTTGACATAGTTTTGATGGGTTAATCCATCATGTCTTTTCTGAATTTGGAAAATTTTCAATTGGTGGAAGAAACGTCAAATTTACGACTAACCATTGAGTCTTTCCAGATTTTGGAATTTGCGATTTGTGGCATAATTTTAAAGGTTTAATGGGATCAAAGTTTTGACGGGTTGAATATCGCACAATGTTCTATACCAAAACTACACTGTTGTACTCAGCTTTAAAATAATTAGTTGAATCATCCGAAAATTATAAACACACTCACACACATATCATATTGACTGTAGTACTTCCTCGCATTTAAAAGTCCCCACCCACCACTTTAAATACTAATCAGAGCGCAAAGAGATGAAATATTAAAATATTGTTGCTATTCGTTTGGCATCATATGCTCCAAAATAAAATATCAAATACTTAACACTCTTTATGGCCTCGCATAACTAAAATGTTAATACACAAAAAGGATACCAAACAAAAAACTTTGACATATTCTCGTGAAACCGTAAATCAAATACAATATATAAAGGCAAAAGAAAAAAGCTCTCAACCACCACCGAGTAAAGCGAAAATCGTAAAGTACAACGCATGTCACAGTAAACTTATTATTCGTAGTTCTCTTTCTTTCTTCTTTGCTTTTCTCTCTATGTTTTTTTTTAGTTTCATATTTTAGTAAAAGATCCCTTTTTGACTATACAAAAATATTTTTTTGTTTTATAACCACAAAATAATTTTTGTAACTTTATAAGCTATTATATATAGTTGCCTACCTGATGTGCGTTTTAAGAGTAAAATTCCCGGACCAAGTTTCTTACATAAGCTTTTTATGTATTTATTTATAAAGTACCTTTAAGCAATAACAATTAAAATAAACAAAAACGAATCACAAAATTTTATGTATTTTAGACTTTTTTTTGGCAACAACACTACACATTTTTGAGCAACTCTACGAGTAAACACAATTAATCACAGATAACTTTCTAAATTTAAAAATTTGTTCACATAATCCTTTTAAATTCCACTTTTTTTTGTTTTAAGCACTACACACGACTAAACAAAAAAATAAAAGTTTAAGATGATTTGCTTTTCGTTTTTTCATTTAGAGCGTTTTTTTTCGAGAGTATGTACATACGAAATAATTAAGGTGTAAATAGTACAAAAAAAAGGGCAAAAGTTTAAATATTTTGCAGTTTCGAAGGATTAACACAACACAACAACAAAATTCACTATGATCTTTACTTTATCAAAATTATTACAATTTTCTGTAATAATTTACAGTCTGACTGTATATTGTAATTGAAAACACGAGACAATATCAATCGAAACATGTTATTGTTTTACGAATTTAATTTAATGTTACATAATATAATATTATAAATTACAAGTATGATTATACATTTGGGAATATTAATCAATTAAAAAATTTATAATAATTATTTATGACGCCGGATTTAATTCTTTTCCGAATGGTGATGACTTAATATATACTGGGACTAGATTATACATATATTATAATATCGTGTCTATGCTGCGTCTATCATAAATTTCCCCCCTTTTGAGACAATTTTTAATGATAACTCTCTCTAAAAGAGCGTGTAAATATATCTAAAACTAAATTTCGTTTTATTTTAATACAAAAGGTAAATAATTTTTGAGGAGGCTAATCAGATTTATTATTTTTTAAACAGGATAGATATTTTAAAAGTATTACACTGTAAAGTCCTTAACTATATTATTGTCAATAAAAGCATAATTTAAAAAAACTTCAGAACATTATTTTAAAATGATAGAATTAAAATTTATGGCGGGATGTCACACCATCGTCAACTGTTAATTGTTACTATTATTATTATCGTGAAAACAGAAAAGTTTTGGACCGTCAATATCGAAATTGACTGTAAAATAGGGGAAACAAATTTTAAAATAAACTTTTCTTTCAACGTAGACATGTGCCATCTACATTAAAACTCGGTTTAACGCAAAAAAACAGTAAAAAAAGGTTTGAGTACGTGATCGATGGTTTCTTCCCTAAATTAAGTCAGATTATGCTTATCAGAAATGGAAAATGATGTTAAAGGACGTAATTAAAGAAGTTTAAAAGTTTCACATGCATTGCTAGCCGCCTATCGTCAATTGCTAATCGCTTCTCCTCAATTGCTAAAGGACTCTTCCATAGTATTAGTCGTTTACTATTAGTCATGTTGGGTTCTTTAACTAAATTAATAATTTCAGTTTGAAATACCAACTGTTTTTGGCCTGTACGAGAAAAATGTTCATAAACAAAATTTAATTATTCCGCGGTGGAAATATATAAGTGTCGAAATTAGCCTCATTGTCCTCCTGCTCGATGGGGTAACTTTGAAATATTAAATTAGAAACCATATTTTCTTTACAAAATCGGATTGTATGGCTAAAAATACTTACTATTTGCCTATAAATTTTTTATTCATAATAGATGGCGCTATAATTGACCTAAATCATTTTTTTCGATTTCTCCGTGAACTTTAAATCCACCTATCCCTCGATTCCTCATCTTTCAATTAAAGAAACGTCCGTAAACTTTGTCTTTGAGATTATAGCAACACTAAAATAAATCTGGCGAAGAAATATCTGGTGACCAGGGGCCATCTCTACCGATCTAGTTTTCAAGTTTTCAAGTAAAGCTGGCAGTTCATTTTTTAAAATGTCACGGTAACCATTAAAGTCATGTATTTCATAAATCCCATTTAATAAGCCATTAATAATTTGGGGCCGATGAGATTGATATCAATTATTCCACACCATACGTTGACAGTCCGATAACACTGATGTCCAACTTAGCAAAACCAAAGTGAGAATTTTTTCCAGTAAAGGAAGTTATGTCGATTCAGCGTACCGTGGTTTGTAAAAAACTTTTCGTCGGAAAATAATAGATACAAAAAAAATCGGGCTTTGTTGCATTTGTAAGCTACCCAACTTTGAAGATCAACACAATGAAGATCTTCATGTAAAAAATCATGGTACAGAGTAAAGCTCTACCGGTAGTAATATCCTATATCCACTGATAAAAGCGGATTCGTCCCCAATGGTTGTTGGTGAATATGGATTTAAAAATTGAATAGCCATTCTCGGTTTTATCCGCATTTTGCGGATATTAATTATTTGCCCGGATTGTATGTTGAGAATTATTGTAACAGCATTTGCAGTAACCGCAAATTCAAGAAATATTAAGATAATGGCGGCAAAAATAAAAAACCAGTTAAAAGATTTAGTCGCTAAAACATCACAAACATGATCTTGAATAACCATCACCACACAGTATCCGCGGAGGGCTCTAATACTCTAATACAAGATCCTTTGTGACGTTTTAAAATATTTCCACTAGGCTAGCACAATCCGGAATCGTAAGCTATTTCTCGTGTACTATTATGATGATTATCGGCCATGCAGCTAATTTCATTATAATCATTGACTGAAGCTCTATGGATTTTTTTTTTTTGGGAAACCGCTGAGCGTAAAGAGTGACCACATTATCAAGATTCTGGTCCGATAAACCAGAACCATTTTATTGCTTTCTTGTAAAGTTAAATGCACCTTTCTGAAGTAGTGTTAACAGCATTATGCCGTAGACAGACACAAAGTGGATAATAGCGAATTCTAGATTTTTAACGAAAACAGATATATTTTTTTTGAAGTCCTTAATCGCTTTGTAGTCGACAAGCCAACAGTAATTTACTCAATTTGGCGATACATTTTTGCATATCTGCCCATGAAAAATATTTACCGCAGATACGATATATAGTAGCTAAATGAATTTAGCAATGACACCTTATGTCATACTTTACTTATGGAGATTGTATGGAAAAACACTATATCTTTCTTTTGATACACCGAAGCCAAATTGACCATGTGCGAATTTCAATGGATCGTCTCGCATCATCCAAGATGTGGGATTATATTGGTTGGCCGCCAAATTCGTTGGTAGTGTTCATCAATTGTCTGATGAAATATGTCTCCTAACGCGATGAAGGCGATACTTAAGTACTTTTCATACCAACGACTTCGACTTTCGACTTTGCAAAACATTTAAATTCCACAAGTACAAAGCATTGATATATTCATACCGACGGCGTCGACTTTGACTTTGTCAAAATAATCGATTGACATTTCAAAATGAATGAAGTTGCTTTGTATAACTTTAAATTGGCAAAGTCGAGATGTGGAACATATTGCACTTGCTTTGCAGCTAACTTCATTGCACTGTATTTTTATTTTCTTAGATTTATCACATAAAACTAATTAATTTTATAACTATTTTGATTTATTTCAATAAAACTTGACATTGTTAATCGAATCAATCTAAGATTTATAGTTTAAATGCTTTTTAAAAAAATTTCAATTACGAAGTCCAAAGTCGAAGTCGTCGGTATGAAAAGTACTTTATTGTGTTCTCTTCAACCATGAGACGAGGAATTTAATAAAAATTCCTGATGTCGTTCATGAAATAAATGGACAGGGTATACACTGGTTTTGTCACATTCTGTTGAGCAGTTTTAGATAAGTATAACATTATATATATTTTATTTCACTTTTTAGTTAGTTCATTCTCTACCAGAGAATATTTTATGTTATTTTTAATAATTGCCACATCGTGTGAATCTTACATAATAATCGATACATGTTGAAATACATTTTCCGCCTTATGTACGGTTTCTTCGAGATAAATTAGGTATTAAGCACCAATAATAAAACGCAGCTTGATGCAACAGATATCTTTTCAAACCATACACCGTATTTACGAATTTATTTTATAATAAACCGTCTGCTTTTTAACGAAACAGCGCAGAATCGTTTATAAAATAAGACTAATTCATGTAGAACCACAAATCTCTTCCATTATAATAGTTGGTATTCATATTCAATGATAAAAGTCAAATTTGTGTATTGGTTTGGTGATATGTAGATATTTATTTTTTATTTACATTTTATAATTAACTATTTTTCAAGTTTTATTGCAAATTATTACTGAATGTTGTTCATAAATAAAAATAATTTCTATTTGAATAAAACATATTTAATATTCAAACAGTAAGTTTTAATATAGTATTTTCTATGCGGCGTCATCGATATGAAATGTATGTAAACATTTGTTTTTGTTTTCATATTTGGGTGTGTGTGTGTGTGTTCGGTAAATGATATTTGGTTTCAAATTTTAGTGAATTGTAAAAATTTAAATTTGTAAACGTATTTTAAAATCGTACTGTTTACGAAAATGTACTAAAATTACAAAGTATAGACAAAAGAAACTGATAAAAAACAAAAGAAAACGTTGAATGGAAAATTTTTAATACACTCGTTTGTGAGCAGCAAGAAGAGCGAAAATTGAAATGCAGTTAAATTTGTGAAACGGTCAAGAGTGGTTGTGCACGCTAAAAAATTTATAAGTTTTTTTGTTTATTTTATTATTTTGCTCTCTTAATTTTTCTGTATTAAATTTATTTTAAGACACCGCAAATGACAGAGTTTTATTTTTTATCGAAACATATCCGTAAATCGGAAATGGAAAATCGTGCTCCTTCCTTTTGTAAGTGTGTACACTCGAACACTAGTGATATAAATAATAGCGGCATTGTAACATGTGAATGTGGTGAAGATGTAACAGATTGGTTGGAATGGAATTGGGATCGTGATTCGGCCCAAGCTGAGACACATGTTAGTGGAAAAAATGTTGTATTCCATCCAGTGTATAGTCAAGGAACATCGGTAGTTCGGGGCGATACAATACTAAAAAAAAATTTACATCATTATTGGGAAATTAAAGTTACACGTGGACTATATGGAACAGATACGGTAAGTTGGTCTTAACAAAGTTAAATTTAGTATATAAGGAAGTCATATATGTTAAGCCTAATCATGGAATTATATCAAAAACATTAGATAAAGCGAATGTCTACAGTATACACGCATCTTATTGAGTACCTAATACAGATAATTCTCGTCCATTACAAGGAAGAACCTTGACAATGAACTGACCGTGAATTAGTAATTATAGATTTGCAATTTAATATATTTGTAACGATTGAATAATTTTGTACGAATTACATAAAACCAATCGTGAAATTGTCACATTCAGAGTTCATTAAACTTTCGAATCGTAAAACTATTTTTGTACATACATTCGGGATGGTAATTGGTGTTGAACATACGCTCATTACATTTTAATTGCGGTTTTATTACTTTCTAAATTATTTACCGTTTTTTGTAATGAACTTAAAATTAAAACTTGATCTTGCGAAAGGTCTTTTAACTGGTATGTACTACAATAATGCATTTATACATGAGTAATTCGATTCGATTTGTGTTGACATTCGTTCGTGACAGTAATTACCATAAAGCCACTTTCTTTCGTCATGAAAGCTGCATATTTGTTCAAGATGTAGGGTAATGACCAGAAATGATTGTATAAATAAATAATAAAATTTTTTACGATTTTTCTTATTTTTGTTTATTACATTATCAACGTATGTTACGTGAGGTGGGTATCATCGTAATAAATTTCGTCTTTTCCTATGTTAATAGCTACATATTAGTAGAACTGCCTACGGCATACCTCGAATGCTTCACCAGGTATTTGAAATCTGTTGTAAACTTTTTATTACAAAACTAATATCAAAGAACTATAACTTATCTGCTTACATTTTGCTGACAAAAGTTAAAGAGATAGGTCTAAATTTAAAATTGGGCAGCGAAATTGTTTTACATTCAAAATTGTTTTTATAAATGAAGCTCATGTTTTGTTTTATTTTATTTTTAGATGGTTGGTGTTGGAACTGATAAAGTTGATCTTGAATCGCATCGTTATCGTTTCGCCAGTGTACTAGGTCTCGATAATCAATCGTGGGGTTTCTCATATCGTGGCCTCATTCAACACTGTGGCAAACTAAAATATTATGGTAAAAAATTTAGTCAAGGCTGTATAATCGGTGTGTATTTAGATTTATGCAAAGGCAGCATAGAATTTTATTTAAATCGACGATCACAGGGTAAAGCATTTATTAATTTGCCTGTGAACGATACAAACTTAAATTTGTATCCAATGGCGTGTTCAACGTCGGCCAAAGCCACAATAAAATTATTAAATTCATTCTCATTCAACGAAAATCTTCAGTATAATTGTATTCGTATAATCACTAAATATCCATCACTAATCGATAAACTAAATAAAATGCCAGGCCTTATGAAATTGGCGCAACAATATTGGTTTTTATATTCACCCGATCTCGACAAACACTTAAATCAATTAAGTACAATTAATAGTAATACAAATAATAATACTAGTAACGAATTAACACTCGGGGATGAAGCGATTGTGAGTGGATTAAAAAAATATAAGAAATTTAAATACAGCACATCGATAAATAGTGATACCGATGATGATGCAACCGATCCGCAACCATCCACAAATGAACAACGTAAAATTAGTGATCCCACATCACATTTAAGTGCTAGTGATATATTATATAATGACTTATACAAAAATGGTTTCAATTATGATTTACTGTCATCGCCCGGTGAAGCATCAACATCGTCGGGCAGCAGCGATAGTATGAGCGATAGTGATGAACAATTTTTAAATTTTAAATTTTTCTGTGATCATTAATAAATAATTAATTTCAAATTATAAATTCAGTCAATTAAATAATATACAAACTAAACGAAAAAAATACTGTACAAAATATTTAATGTACTTTTTAAATACTAACAACAACAACAGCTGTCATTTGAATAAATTAATATTATTCCAGATAGTTGTTTCTAATATAAAATTTAACTGTGTTGTTATTCATTCTAATGTTGGTTTTTCTAGCTTTTTGAATTATAGGAATGTCCGAGCTTTATTTCTTGATTACTGTGTTAAGATTACAATATGTGGTAAGTGATGTGTTGTTTTCGGTCTGGGATACGTCCATAATTTAATTTAATAAATTTTTAGTAAGCAATCAGCACCCCTTCATAGACACATTACTTCTTTTGATGTGTTAGCTATCACTTCAAGTGCAATTTTTATAATTTTCTAGAATGAAGTAAGTAACTATGGTATAGAGGCCGCGAAATTGTCTAATAACAGTCAAATAATTTTGCGATGGTAATGCATCACGACCTCGCAATGAATACAGTATACCATATGATACAGTACCCGTTCAAGAACTATCAGCGATAGACCACCATAAAAGATTGGAGTTTTTATTATTATTAATTGATTGAAAGGCATTTTGACAATGATAGTTTTGTAAAATATATTCTATGTACGCAGTACGGATGAATCTCAATTCACAAGAGAAGGCATAACAAACTCACAATCTATACATGTGGCATAATATAAATACACATATTACTACCATGGTATGTTAGCCTATTGACGTGCTAGATATCGCTAATGGATCGTTTTAAAATAATCAAAATATTTTTATATGTATAATCGCCTAAATGTCATATATTTATACTAAATGTTGACGATATTCTATCGACCCGACATCTGGAACAGCAACGGGTAAACTGTTTTTTTCTTATGATGGTAGTACTATGTGTATTTATATTATGCATGTCGGCTATTGAAAACGCTAATCATCGATGTCACCAAATTACGGATTTGAAGAAATGGCCCGATTTATTTGTCTGCAAGACCCCCCGGTAAGGTTCTTTATGTACGGGGAACGATTAATAAGCTTGGTTACTCCAAAGAAACTGAAACAAAAGAAAAACGCACAGCAGCTCAATAGATAAGAGAACAATTACCAAGTTGAAATAACCAAAGACATACTCAAAAGAATATTAGCCTGTATTTAATCACATGGAGGAGATTTTGATGACCTTTTATAACTCCATGTAGTACTTTTACTCCACATAATATTTAATTTTTGCACGACTTTATACCGCAATAATTTGGGAGCCTCGAGCTAAACTTCGTATTACGGGATTGTTTAGAATATCAAGACAAATTAAAATTGGGCAGGAAAAAAAATTTAACGGTTTTTAAAGATAAATTTGTTTTATTTTAAAGCTCAAAGAATATCAAAAATTGACCCCCGACCCATACGATTTTTTCTCAGAATGAATCAATGGATTACCCCTAAATGGCTTTCGGGTAGTTCTCAAACTGGCTCGCATCCACATAAGGCTAGTAATAAATAAAGTGAACTTATATTAAAAAAATATAGAATTTATGCGTTTTTAATCAAAAGTAGACAAAAAAGTATAAGGACTGATTTTAAACAATAAAGAAATACTAATAATATCCATATTTCCGGAAAAAAACACTATCGAAAAAATCATAATAGGCCCTTAGATCATTGAAGGGTTAGGTAAGTATCGTTAAGAATCTTTCATATGTTAACTAAGATCTAAGACGTTCTAAACAATATATTTAGCAATCCACTTAGTAAATTTCAGGCACTTGGGTCAGTTTAACTTTTTAAGATTAATAATAAGGTGGGGGGGGGGTATTTTATCAGCACTTCAGCTGTGCATTTAACAGTATTAGTAACTTATTTTTGATCCATTAATATTTTTGCCATGTGCTCTAGTTAGCCTTACATAAATCAGACATTGTCTTGACCAATTTGTCAATAATCACGACCAACGGTTTAATTTCGTTCAAACCAAATAAAAATTTTGAAAATGCTGACAATATTTTCTTAAACTGATCCATACTGTTTATGCTTAAACGTCCACAGTGTTTTACTGTCGTTCCAATACAGTCATTTAACATTTTTTCATCTCGTCGTCGTCAAACATACATTTTGCGATTTAATCCGATGTTCTTAGATGTTAGTTTCCCATTTGATTGGTTTCTTTTGACTTTGAAGAAAAATCAATGAACTGCTTACGTCAATAAAGCCAGTAAGCTGACTGAAGCGCTATAGTCATATTACGAAACATATTATGAAGCGCTACAGTTATATTATGAAGCGCTACAGTTATATTAGAAGCGCTACAGTTATATTAGAATCCAATGAACTTTGGCAGTAATTCTGGTACTGTTAAACCAACGATTTCATTTAATCTTGGGTTGAATGTATATATATATATATATATATATATATATATATATATATATATATATATATATATATATATATATATATCTTACACATCAATTGTATTTTGGTCTTCCTGTGCGGTGTTTGGAACAATTTGTGCCAATTTCTTTAAAACAACAGCAAATTGAGTAGGATATTGTTGCTTTTGTTGCGATTTTTATTTGCTCTCTATTTCTCATATTCCAATATGCTTTATTTTGAAGAGCACCATTGCGTAAAAGATTATTTTGCTCTTTCCTGAGTTCTTCGTTTATTCAACCGTTAAGAAATTACAGCATGGTTCTATGGAAATTGTATGATAATCGGTATATGAATTTTTAATAATTTATTATTTTGTACAAAGTTTTAAAAAAACTGAAAATAACGTTAACTGTATCGTAAAGAAATCCCTGCCATTATGTTTCGTGAATTCAAATAAGGCCATTCGCGGAATAGACGACCGCTTAACATTGACAAACGGCTGTATTCATTAACTGCACAAATTCGATAAGCGCAGCCGAAACACGCAAGTTATACGAACTAAACGGATTGGTGAACATTTGAGAATTGTTGACTGAAACTGGTTTTTGTACGAATTAAACCGACGAGTCAATCAAATCTTAAGCTAAATAAAATCTTGAATTTCCAGCTTATGAAATATTTGAAAGATAACCATCTAATGTCCGATCGTCAGTATGGTTTTCGTGGAGGGCGTTCAACATGTGACTTAGTTAATGTTGTCACTGAACAATGAAACTGAAGCATTCATCAATCTGGTGAATCACAAGTCATTGCACTCGATATCTCAAAAGCATTTAATCGCGTATACTACAAGGGTTTGCTGTGCAAATTAAGGGCAGTTGGCCTTCACGCGGTTCGGTAATTTTATGGATTAAGAATTTTCTTCTCTGTCGTAAAATCCAAGTGGTGGTGGATGGCGTGACTAGCGTCCTACATTTTTTAAACACTAGTGTTCCTTAGGGATCCATCCTTTTTCCGACCCTTTTCTAATTTTCATCAATGATCTTCTATCAGCAACTGTCAATCCAATATACTCCTACGCCGATGACACTTCACTTTCCACCTCATACTGTTTACTTTTTTCTTCATCGCAAAACGATGTCCCGCAAAAAGAATGGGTATGAAGGATCGCCATACGCGAGATCCCAATTCTATTCTTGTATGGGGTGAAGCCAACATGGTTAAAATTAATCCCAATAAATTTCAATCCTGTGTTTTTTCTTGACAAAATGATGGCTATTTGCCGTCTTTTGACTGGTGAATCCAGCTTGGCCACGTCTGACACATTTGATATTCTCGGCTTAACTATATCAAAGATAATATTTTGGGCTGAGCAAATAAACAATGCAGCATAATTGGTGCCTTGGATTTTTACGACGATGTAAGCTTTACTTTAATCCATCTGAAACACTTACAATATACAAGACCTACATAAGACCCAGGTTTGAGTATAATTCTCATATTTGGGCTGTAGCACCAAAAACTCATTTGACAGCACTCGATCTGGTCCAAACCCGAGCATCTCGATTGATTGAGGACATAACATTATTATCTAATCTTGATTCTCTTTCCCATAGGCGTAATGTGGGAGCCTTATGCGTGTTTTACAAGTACTTTCATGGTCATGGTTCATCGGAACTTTATGGATTTATGCCTGGTTTGTCAAGGCCCATGCGTAATTTGAGACGCTCTGTACATCGACATAACGGAAATCAAATTCGCGAGAACCAGTAAATTTAAAAACTCAATTTTGTTAGGGGTACGCGAATGCGGAATGAACTGAACGACCAGACGTTCCCCTTGGTATACAATTTACAGAAATTTATACTTAATATCAAAAGTAAACAACTAGAAGACTGAAAACTTTTTTTCCTTTTATTCCTCTCTTACCTGATTCTCTCCTAATCCTTCCTTTACGTTTTGCAGTAGTGCTGTGTGCTTGTTGTGAACAAATGGTAAACGAGACTATGACCATCGAAAATATCTTTGTCAATGACTGATTCCTCGACCGGGCAAAAAATAGGTGCGCTAAAAACCTGGTCTTGTTTCTGTGGTTTATGTGTGCATGTATAGTGTATAGTATGACAAAGTCAGACATTGAGTGGTTTGCCTCAAACCAAAATCTTGCAAAATCAAGTTAAGAGGTCCTAACGTTTATCTTTATTACATGATCTCAATTACCTAACTATAAAATCCTGATTAATAATCAGGTAAGCAAAAATAACCCCCATTGTCGTAGTCACGAACCGTTTTAGAATGATGTTTTACATTTTACAAGATAAATAAACTGATCTACTATTGTGTACGTGCTTATACCAAATACCAGATTTAGAGCTATATAAGGGGATGTAGCTCAGTGGTAGAGCGTTCGCTTTGCATGTGAAAGGCCCCGGGTTCGATCCCCGGCATCTCCAGTATTTTTATATAATATGTATTGTTTTCGTGTAAATGGAGCTAAGTTAACCCAAAAACTCTTTTTAGAATTTGTTGTTATACTTATATAATAATGCCAACTGAAAATAAGTACTCGAACTACAATTTATAAAACTTATATACATATCTGAGCTATAAATATTTCAATTACAATTTATGTACTTCGCATTAATTATCGCTATAAAAACAATCGTAATAATGTTTGTTTTGTGATTATGCTAAATTTTGTTTTACGACATCAATTATTTACCTTTAAATTCTTATCAATTATCACCTATGAGCAAGTTAACGGTATTCACCTTCACTATAATTTAAAGCTTCAATTAATCAGATTAACAATGAAAAACGATTAAGTTAGCAACAAACACACAGCATAGATAATCCGACGTTAAAATTTTGGTTAAAGTCGTGGCAAAAAATACGCGTCTACTTTGTTAAATTTGTATGGATCGCGATAAGATTAGACGCGAATCGATTGCTGCGCGCGGCACAAACTTTTAATTTGTCAGCAAAAAACATTGTTCTACAAATTGTATGGCAAAATTATAGATCGAAGTTTTTTGTACTGACCAAAATATTTTTTTGTATGTTTTGGTTTTGTTTTTTTTTGGCGGTCAACACCTATAAAAATAGAATTCCGCGTTTAGTACACCATTCATAAATCGTTTAACGAGACGTGTACACGGTCTAGTGGAATATGGATGTTAGTTTCGTTTTTACTTCAAATTATTTTGTTAACATTTTTGAAATTATATTAAAGAGAATTCTTAGTGTTAAATCGTGTGACAGTTGTAAACTTATACAATAAAACGTGCGCTTAGTGTAATATGAATCCACGAATTGTTATAGTTGGTGCCGGTGCGGCTGGTATTGCAGCTGCAGCTCGTCTCTATGAAAATGGTTATCGAAATCTTGTGATACTCGAGGCAGAAAATCGTATTGGTGGTCGAATTCATACAATCCCGTTTGGCAAAAATGTGATCGAACTTGGAGCACAGTGGTAAGTGTTTTATGATGCGGATGGTATAATCACTTTATTAGTTCGTTTTAAGTCATAAAAGTACTCGTAAACTTGATACAAAAGAAAATAACGATTATAGCTCAATTCCTTAAGCCTATGTATCACACGTGTTTATTACACTTAGAAAACACTGATAAGATAAAATTCTCATGCTTTTGTTTATTAATAGGTGTCACGGGGAGAAAAATAATGTCGTTTATGAACTGGCGAAAAACTACAATGTACTCAGTTCAACAACAACGAAATACGATGAATTTGAATTTAGGCGGTCAAATGGCGAACTAATCGATTTTAAAAAAGGTGATAAACTATCAAAACTAGCGACTAGTATAACGGAAGATTTTCCCGAAGAAATGAGGTCGTATGAAGGATCGCTTGGACATTTCATAATTGAAAAATATTACAAAACATTAGCGACCGATCAACTTTACAAAGACATCGAGGGTGATTTGGCCCATCAATTTATGGATTTTTTTTATAAATATAAAAATTCAAATGAAGTGTCGGACACATGGTTTGATATGTCAACATTTAATTTTATGGAATACTGGGATTGTGATGGTGATCGTTTGTTAAATTGGAAAGATCTTGGATTTGCCACAATCCTAGACATATTGATGCGCAAATATCCAGATCCGACGAAAAAACTACCGATTGATGACCAAATTCTACTAAATAAAACCGTTTCCCATATTAATTGGGCATGTGGTTCCGATAAATTGGTTGAAGTGCAATGCTCCGATGGATCGATATATCAAGGTGATCATGTTATATGCACCGTATCGTTAGGTGTACTACAAGAAAAGTATTTGGAGCTATTTAGTCCTGAGCTGCCGATTTTGAAAAAGAATGCGATTAAAGGACTTATGATCGGAACGCTTGGTAAAATATTTATCGAATTCGAAGAACCATTTTGGCCAAAAGATTGGCTCGGTGTTAGTATGCTTTGGACGAAAAATGATCTTGAAGAAACAGTTAAGTTACATTCCGAATGGATAACCGATATTTTTGGATTTTATATTGTTGATTTCCAACCTAATGTACTGTCGGGTTGGATTTCTGGGGCCAGCGCACGTCGCATGGAGAATGCAACCGAAGAAGAAATTCGTGATGGAGTTATGTATTTATTACGGAAATTTTTAAACACATGGAATATTCCTGATCCCATCAAAGTGATAACGTCAAAATGGTATACGAATCCGAACTTCCGAGGCACATATTCATGCCGCGTAACTTCTACTGACTTATTGCGTACGAGTGCAAAAGATTTAGCTACTCCGTTAACAAATAGTCTTGGTGTGCCAGTGCTTTTATTTGGTGGCGAAGCAACTCACGATCATTACTTTTCAACTGTACATGGGGCGATTGAAAGTGGATGGCGGGAAGCACAGCGTGTGATTGATTTATATAAACCGTAAGATTTTGATGAAATTTATTTATAATTTAAATAACGTTGAGTTTATTTTCAGGACAAAAGCTCACCTCTAAATGGTGACTAGCTAGTGATTTTTGTTTGTAATTATAAATTAAAGAGAATTTATTTCAATTGACAGAATCTTTTATTCAAATATAAAATAAGTTTATCCTTTAAGTTATAATTTTCCTAGTTCAACATCTTTAAACTGTCTAGAAGGGGCTTTAAGCTCTACAATAAAAATGAAAAAAAAAATGATTTTATTATCGAAAAACAACCAATATTGGAATTAGCTTACTGCTTAATAATTCCGGTGAGCCGATTAGCCTCACGCCAACCACTTTCTACCGCTCCATGTACTGTTGAGTAATAACGATCGTGAGTTGCTTCGCCAGCGAATAAAAGCACCGGAGATCCAGTCAAATTACTTAGGGGATATGCTAAATGATTATTTTTTGCGTCTACAGCTTGCGAAGCTAATGTATGTGTACCGTAAGCCCCACGGAAATTACGATTCTTATACCAATCAGTAATTTTAATATTAATCGGTTCGGGGACAGTCCATGTTGTCACAAATTTACGTAATAAATAAAGCACACTTTCCCGAATTTCATCCGCACTTCGAGTTTCCATTTCTCGGGCTTTGGCTCCCGTGATCCATCCACATATAATATTTGGTTGGTGATCGACGGGGTAAAATCCTGATACGCCTGTGATCCAATTGTTTGGTTGGGCTAGAGCATCATCTAGATCATTTTTAAGCCATAACAAATTACAACCGAACCATCCTTCGGACCAAAATGGTTCAGCAAATTCAACATAAATTTTAGCGACGGTACCAAACCCTAAAGTTTTAATGGCATTTTGTTTGAGAATTGGAAGAGGTGGATTAAAAAGTTGTTCGTGACGTTCTTTTAGTACACCCAACGAAACGGTGCATAAAACATGATCAGTGCGATAAGACGTACCATCCTCACACACAACTTCAACTTGCTGATTTGGTGAACACTCACCATTCCAGTTCACTTGTTTGACAGTCTTATTGAATTGAATTTTCTCGATTACAGGAAGTTCGGTTGATGGATCAGGAAAACGTTTCTATTAGCGGTAAATAAAAAAAAGATCTGTAAATTTCTAAGTACGCTAAATAAATTTCGTTAAATATACCAATAGAATATCAAGAATAGTTTTAAAACCACGACCCTTCCAGTTTAATACAAAATTACCAGGACAGTCCCAGTAATCGGAGGCACTTGACGATGAATCAAACCACGAATCAGAACCATCAAGCGAATTTATAACTTTATGAAACATTTCTTTTGCATCATGAACGGTTTGTTGTTCGAGGCCACTGAACTCCGGCTTTGTTGCCACAACATGATCTATCCTGCAAATATAAATGTTAAAAAATGTTTCCACGGCATAAATCCTACAGTATTTAATTTACTTTTCAATATAAAATTCTCCCAGCGATTTATTCGTGAATTTCATTTCATCTTCATAATTTGATTGGACATCAACAATTAGAGCTGTAATTTTCTCGGCAATTTCTTTTTCTACAACTGTGCCATTTGATCGACGATAATCAAATCTATGGCCCTCGTATATCGATGGTTCTAACGCGTTTAATGGATTTGCTAATCCGAAGACAGCATTGCCCTTTTCACCATGACACCTGAAATTTTTAAATGTAAAAAAAAACATGTTAGGCGCCAGTGCCACGACACAATTATTTTAGCTTAAGCTTACCATTGTGCTCCTAGGTCTACTACATTTTCACCAAATGGAATTGTATTGACACGTCCTCCAATTCGGTTTTCGGCTTCTAACATTATGAAATCATGAATTCCATTTTCATAGAGTTTAGTGGCGGCCGCGATACCAGAGGGGCCAGTTCCAATAATTAAAATTTTTGAACTCATTTTGTCTTAACTTCTTCAGTATGGTCGTTACAATACATAAATTGACTGCCGATCATTGCTTTATAAATATATTTTTATTATGATTTTTTATGGTTTTCCGGATATCAATCACACAAAATAGTGATAGCAATCTTACACACATTAACCTCAAACATATCTA
This sequence comes from Tipula confusa, assembly GCA_963556175.1. Taxonomy (NCBI): domain Eukaryota; kingdom Metazoa; phylum Arthropoda; class Insecta; order Diptera; family Tipulidae; genus Tipula; species Tipula confusa. The sequence continues at coordinate 14,805,024 of OY744476.1, read as the reverse complement.
AAAGCATTTTTACGTTATCGAATTACACCTAAATAATCTATTATTTCCAAAAGTATATATTTGGTTTCGTTTCATTATCAATTTCCAACATCAGCGAAAGATATGAGCCTAGCAAATCTGGAAGTTTTTCACCCTAAATTGTGTAGCTACACCATTTCCATATACGAAGAATTTTATCAGAAAGGGCTGTCCAATATTGTGAGATGAATATTGATATCATATTGATATTCTAGTAAATTAATACGTCCGGAATCATTAGTGACTTTGTGATCATATTGGTGGTTGATTAAAATATAGATCATAGCATGTAGTAGTGGTTCCTCTTATAAGCAATTTTAATTAGATACTCTGCTCCTCATGATCAATATTATCTGTTGCAAACATTCGTGCAGCTATTTGCCTTTAGAAGATATTTTCCTTAAACTCCATTTGGTATGTTCAGTTAAGCCACCTGCATCGACGAACTTAGTTGTTTGCCAATAAAGTGTTGATATCATGCTTTTCTCTATCCGCTCCTTGCGGCTCTTTATTAGTATGATTTACAAGAAGATTTGAATGGTTGTGAACAAAAAATTTGTATTAGTATTTCCATCTAACTATTTTGAATATCGCCGTTTGAAGTTGGATTTAATAAGTTACCTTTAACATCTTCTGCTTATGTTATTGTTGGCTTTTCTAAATTAGGGTTATAACGTGTTGTTCTACTCTTTGTTGTGGAATTATTCTGCAGCTCTATAATTTAATTAAAATCAAACTCTATTCGTTTATTGATTGTACTAATTCATTTTATTTAAAATAATTGAGCAATGTTGATGCCTGATCGGCACCTGATAAAAATGCACCGTGTGCAGTAGAAAAAAAAGTTTTGTGGCAAGCTTCACCAGCAAAAAATAAAACCGGCATATTATTTTGCCGATCATCAAGCAAAGTTTGGTTTAAATCATTCACTGTAACTGGCGTATTTAAATCATCCCGATTTATGTTAAGTTTATCAAAATCGATGGTTGGATAACTGTAAGCTCCTTTTACAAACGAATTGGTATGCCATCGAGAGCTGTCGAATAAATTAAATCAAATTATTGGTCAAAACTATAATACACAGTTGTTACTGAGTTACTTACATGTGGTACTTTTTGGGATAGGGAACGTTTAGCTTAGTAAATCGCTTCAGTAGTTCAACGCAATCCGTTATAATTTGGTCATCTGAAAGTTTTTCCATTTCAATACATCCGGCACCACCAATCCATCCTAATAATGTGTTTGTCGGTCCATGTGTTACTGTATCAAATCCGCTAATATAGCGGGTCCATTTTTCAGTTTTATACGTATTCTGATCTGTCCATATCAATTGTATACCTTCATCGTTGGTCCACCATTTAGTCGCGAATTTCAATACAATTTTATCGATCGCATTAAATCCATAATTATTAATGATCTGAATATAATTTTTCAGCGGTGTCAACATATTCGAATCGAATAAATTTACATAGTCCTTAAGCACTCCCATTGAGAACGTAATAATTACATGGTTCGATTCATAGACACTAATCGTACCTCCAGGCTCGATCGTTTTGATGATAAATTTATTATTTCGATAACTTATATTTGATACGCGACTATTTAATTTGATATTCGCATCGCCGATCGTGTCGGTCAAATATTTGATGACCTCACTAAATCCCGATTTAAAATTGATATGATTTTGTTCCGTATCGTTGGTGTCACAATAGTAATCACCCCATGTTTTACATGACAGTTGTGCAAGTGATAAGCATGAATTATCGATAATTTGAAAGCGATAGTGCCAGTCGAGCAGTTGATGCGCCATTTTTATTTCAGCATCCGTAAATATAAAACTATTACTATTATTATTATTGCAATGATTTTTGTTAGTCAGGTACGATGTAAATTTAGTTTTTAAGAATTGGTCGATTGTTGCATTATCGTCGGTGCCACGAGCAACAATTGTGCAGTCTGTTAACATTTGGCCGACAATGAAATCGATTTTCGATACAAAAAACGGATCGAATCGATAACCATCGTCACGTATATAGTCACCGCCACCTTCATTTGAAATTATGTCGGTTAGAAATTTATTTTCTCGTGCAATTCTATACAAATCATTGTTGATGCCGTGCAACCATTGCGCGCCCGACTCAACATAATCATCATCCGGTTCTGTCTCATGATTATTATTATGGTCAGTTTGGCTTTTGTACGTTGACATTTTTGTCGTAAATACGCGGCCACCACATCGATTGGCACCTTCAATAATTTTAAACGTTTGATTTGATTTGTTTAATTTGTATGCAGCACCAAGTCCAGCTAGCCCCCCGCCTAATATTAATACGTCATAGTACTCCGGATCGATTGATACACCAACACTGAAAAGAGCGAATAGTTTATTGTCAAACTTGTCACGCAATACTCTATAGTTTTTAAGTGCAAATGCGAAAATAAAACAGACATGTTGAGTCTAATTGAAATTAGAGGCAAAAATGGTAAACCACTTAAGTTTATTTTCAATAGATAACAACATATTTTATTAAAACTAATTTTTCAAAAACAGCAAAAATGTATATTAAAAATCCGACATTACATTAGTTCAAACTAGTTATAGAGATAAATTCCCTAGAGATGGCTTTTAACCCTGTAATTAAAATAAAAAAATGAGAAAAAAGTGATTCAAGCATGCGCATTAAAAAATCGAGTTCTAAGCAGAATTTAAAACTAATCTAAACATTGCAAACACTATGATGGATTAAACTTACTGTTTGACAATTTCGGTGAGACGATTACCCTCACGCCAGCCACTTTCGATCGCTCCATGTACCGTTGAGAAATAGTGATCATGTGTTGCTTCCCCAGCGAAGAAAAGCACCGGAGATCCAGTTGAATTGCTTAAGGGATACGCTAAATGACTATTTTTTGCGTGTACGGCTTGTGAAGACATTGTGTGCCCTCCGTAAGCTCCACGGAAGTTACGATTTGTATACCAATTGGTAGTTTTAATACTAATCGGTTCGGGAATAGTCCAATTTGTAACAAACTTACGCAACAAATACAAAACACCTTGTTTAATTTCCTCAGCAGTTCGCGTTTCCATATCACGTGCTTTTGGGCCCGTTATCCAGCCACATAGAATATTCGATTGGTGATCGACCGGATAGAATCCAAAGACGTCCGTGATCCAATTGTTAGGTCGGGCTAGTTCGACGCTTAAATCATCTTTTTCCCACAGCATATTGAAACCAAACCATCCTTCCGGCCAAAATGGTTTCGCAAATTCAACATAAATCTTATCAACTGTTCCAAATCCTAAGGTTTTAATGGCGTTTTGTTTGAGAAGTGGAAGAGGTGGATTAAAAAGTTGTTCGTGTCGTTCTTTTAGTACACCCAACGAAACGGTGCATAAAACATGATCAGAACGATATAACGTTCCATCCTCGCACACAACTTCAACTTGTTGATGTGGTGAACCTTCACCGTTCCAATTGATTTGCTTAACGGTCTTATTGAATTGAATTTTCTCGATTATAGGATGTTCAGTTGAAGGGTCAGGAAAACGTTTCTAACAATATTAAAGTATAAATTCGTTAATATTTGATTCGATATTGTAACGTAATTATAAATACCAAAAGAATATCTAAAATGGTTGTAAAACCACGCCCCCGCCAGTTCATTAGCTGATTGCCTTCACATTCCCAATATTCTGTGTGGCCGCGGGCCGCCGAATCGAACCAAGAATCCGAACCATCAATTGAATCTTGAAATTTTTGAAAGACTGATATAATATCGTGAACTAAACTCGGATGGATTTCACTGTATTCCGAGTTGGTCGCCACTGTATGTTCCACTCTAGAATAAAACAGCCCAAATAAACAACGAATTTAAATTTAAAATTTGAAACAGAATTTACTTGTCAATAACAAATTTTCCTAGAGAATCGGGTGATAGTTTGAATTCTTCTTCATAGTTTGATTGAACTTCAAAAATTAAGGCAGTTATTTTATCACCTAATTTTTTATCCACAATAGTACCATTTGATCGATGATACGAAAAGCTATGATAATCGAATAACGATGGTTCTAAAGCGTTTATTGGATTGGCTAATCCGAACACAACGTTGCCTTTATTGCCATGGCACCTGAAATGTTAAATAAATGAGGTAAAGTGGCTTAACTAAATATTTATTAGGACTATAAAAAGATTAAGCGTTTTATTACTACCAAATGTTACCTATCGTGATTACGAGGCAATAAAATTACGTGATAAAGTTTAAATATGCGATTGCTTACCATTGCGCACCAAGATCTACCACATTTTTACCGTATGGAATTGTATGAATTCGTCCACCAATTCGATTTTCGGCTTCTAACATAACAAAGTTACGAATACCATTTTCATAAAGTCGAGTAGCTGCTGCAATTCCAGACGAACCAGCTCCAATAATCAATATGTTCGAACTCATTTTACGAACTTGTTGCATATGCTACTTATTAAATTGGAAGTCAAAAGTGGACTGAAATCAAAATTAAAATAATTTGCACTCAGCTAAATAAAATATTATCAATTGGATAAATCATTTCTTTAGTACTTACTATCTTTAAATTTCGTTATCAATTGTTCCAAAATCTGATAATAATCTTATCACTGCATACACCGATTTGCACACATACATCAACACCATACAAGACACATTAACCTCACAATTATATGTAAATATTTTTATTTTGGTTTATTTTAGAATACATAACTCACGCAGATCACAAGCACCACTTTAAGCAAATTAAATAATAGTTTCTTAATTTATGTATTGCAAAAGTTTTATTTCATAATTTTATTAATATTAAATAATTTATGAAATATGAATTCCAATTAGATTGAACGCACACGCAACATTTATACACATTTACACAAAGTGTCAAATAAGATTTTTTTTTTTTATTTAATTTTATAGCATTGTCAAAGTATAAAGATTAGTTTACAATTCGAATTTTATGGATTTATTTGTTTAAAATTTTTTATTTTAATGTTTATTTAAATTTTAAATAATTTTATATTTTATATGGCTTGTATAAAAGCAAATTAAATTTATTTGTAATGCTAGTGAAATATAATTGTTTTCTGTGTTGCTATAATTTTACTCCCGAATATATGCTACAAGATACACACAAAATATTGATTCGATATTGTGATTGTTTGCTATTACTTATTTTCATCTAACGCAAAATTCCAATTCCGCATACCAATTTAAAAATATTAGTAAGGTGTCCCGAAGTGAAATTGACCATATGCTTGTTTGTATGGAACTGGTCATCCTACATTTGAGAATGTTATGCGAGATCATAACGTTCGGTTGCTAAATTCGTATACATCATTTATGTATTCATTATGACCAATGTTGCCACACCATTTTTACCAAAAGCCTGTCAATTCTTGAAAAAAATCCTGAACTTGGAGCATAAGACCCGTCTGTAGATGTAATTAAAAATAAAAACTGACAAAAATTAAAAACCGAAAGGATAGAGAGATGTTGAAACTTCCGCTCCTAGATCAACGCTACTTAACTGCTCAATTAATTGAATATCAATTGTTTTAAATTATTCGAGACAAACTCCTCTTTAACAATAAAGCAGTTGGAAATTGTCAAATATAAACGGGATATTTACCTTTGCATAAAATGATCTTGAGGCTCCTAGCTTTAAAATATTTGGCTTAACATATTAATTATATTAACTTAAATAATTTGGCCTAAAATATATTTAAAAAATTTTAAAAACACCACGAATTGTGAGTTATTTAAAGTTTCGATAGTTTTTTACGATGAATGTTAGCTTCTATCTTCGAAAAATTTTTCGTCATTCCTTAAAAGTGCAGCTAAAGAAGGTTGAAAACCAGCTTTGATTCAAAATTGGCCAACAATTATTACATTCTATTCCAACACTGAATTCAATTTTTATTTCCTAAAATGGTTTAAAAATTATTCCTAAGGCAATTAAAAAAGATATTATATTCCATCTGATACCGTTTATAAAAAACTGGAGTTTTACCAAAAAACTTTTGGAAAACTGTAGATCATACCGAAAAACTGTGATTTACAGGAAAAACTGTCGATATGGCAACGTTGATTATGACTGTTATTTTTCTAACCTAAAATAATGCATCGAGTTCTTCATATTGATGAGTTATAGTAAATTTCAGTCTGAAATGAACCAATGATACATTAAACACAACTATATACCCTGTTTGAGTGTCAGGACAGGATTGCTGGAGCTATAATGAATCGTGCAGATAGTAAACAAAAGTCAGAGTCACAAGTCATCGTAAAATACAAAATTCATCTGTAACATTCTGTGAGACATTTTATTCAGCTTCAATTACACTACAATTACTAACCTTAATTAGGCATAGTTCATTCACCCATAACTTTTCAATTACAACATCGAGTCACTGTATAACGTACAACAATGACAATTTTGTAACGATCAATTTGTTTACTTTGCATTTGATTGCACTCAGAGTCTCAAATTAGATCATCAATTTTGCTTTCAACTATTGTGTTATGGTTATAGTTCCTCCAAAACAATTTTCATAGTTTACCAACAATAAAAATACAATATCGTTAATAATTGTGTTGTAACTAACTAAATTAACCGGTTAACAGTTGCGATAAGAAGCTAGCTATAGAATGTACAAGTATAAAACCCCGTCATTAGTATTCAAAATGGTATAGCCGATATATTTTGCATATTTTGGCCTACGATTATCATTAAATATTCCCAACATGTTAACTATATACATAATACGTTGCGGCTATATCAACATTCATAAGTTTATGGTCTTAAGTAATCACAAACCATGATTCCTTTTGTATATATTATGTATGTAGGTAAATTGTCAATTATTTATTGTATAAGTTTACTTACCCAAAAAATCTATGTCACCAAGGTCTTTCACGCCATTATGAATCTGTTTACTATTTTGAAATGCATGGCTAGCGAAGAAATTCTAGTAAACTGGCCGCATAATTTAACTAACAATAAATAATAATTCAATTTCACCGTCAAAGACAATGTATCGCAAAACTTATATAGTGCGTGTGAGACAATCCCAAACATAATATCGTGCACACCATTAAGATTAAAACTAAAACTATTAAAGTGTGAAATTTGCATATAAAACAAATTCGGTTACGCCAGATGAATTCTGGCGCAGCGGGACGATGCACACTGACTATTTTTGGTTTTATTGTTACGAATAAAAATTCTTAATAGCATTTTACGGCGCTAAATGTAAATATTAAAGACATTTCTTTTGATTATACAAAACGAAGTGTGACGTGATTACGACTTGTATAGGTTTAATTATTTAAATATATTATGTTCTAGGGAAAGTCTTCGATTTCGTGTATATATTTCGGGTATAGGTATGTAATGTATTGTATATAGGAAAATTGATTTTTTGCAGGCCTCATTGATTTCACTTATACAATTGTAGGTTGCAATATTATTTACTGTCCAAGCGAAGAATTTGAGAAATTTGTAATTTTTATTTTAGCATTAGCTTCCTGTGTCGGTTCAGGTAGTACAGTTTTACGTACACACGTATTCGAATTCGTTTAATTCAAGGCAAACCGGCAGATGCAGTCCAACGTTTTTAAGAATTGGAATCTGCTACTGCTATTTTGTACTTGTTAACTCGAATACCGTAATTATTTTCGCGGTATCCGTCATGATAATCAGAACACTATTATTTTTTCCAATTTTTTATGTTTAAAAATACTACTAATCATAGTCGGATTCGATTAGGATTTTGCAATTAACAAGCTCGAATATTTGTGCTGCCCTGCAAGTATGTTTTACTCAATTTAATAATTTTATTTTTAGTATCACTTTACTGATTCATAACTTTTACTTTTATGCCCTTTATCAAAATTGTGTCAAAATTATAGTCTGTGTAATCACGATCTTTATCACTGGTGAATTAAAGCTGTGTAGCTTCCTCTGTGTAACTTGTGATGTCAGACGTTAGCTGCGTCTGGCGTTTAGATTCTCTATGCTTAAAAATCATTCTGTCCATTGGTGTGATTTAGCTTCAAACTGGCAGTTTTGTTTTATTGATTTGGTCAAATTTGTCCCACGTTTGGTTTCTAAAGTGATACGTTAAAGTAACTGCAGTAACAACTTTTACCTGATTCTGAAAACGATTGTGTTAAAATTTAATCCTCTTGCTTTTGAACTATTGACAATCACTTATGACTGTCGGTAAAGTCGTGTATATTTGCCATTTTGACAAATTAATTTAAAACACTCATGTTTTGAGTTTAGCTTATGTTTAGTCGTACACAAATTACAATATTTCATTTTATTGTAAAATTTATATAATATTTCTCATTATTTAGAAAGAACCAGCAACTTTTTGATTACAATTTAATTATTTCATAAAATCACGACTAAAATATATTTTTAACATAGACGTATAATAGTTTTAATGTCTTTGATTTTTAATTATGTTCCATTGTTTTTTAAAATGACATTATTCAACCGTTCCCTTATAAATGAAACAGCCTTACATATGTATTTAAAAAATGGAGTGTTCGTAATGTCATCATAATTATGGTATTATGAGTTTGTAAATCCCTTTTATTACCATTAAGTAATTAAAATTTAGGTTAGTTACCAAATCGATTTTCATAATTAAGTATGTCGAAAGAAGAATTTAAATAATATTTAAACACGTGCTGTGTGCAATGAGCTCGTTACACGTAATCAATATATAATAATATAGGTTTATTTATTGATTTTTTTTTTTAAATAAAATGTTAATTATGCTAATTATGCATGTTCACTTGCATAAGTGCTCGATTAAGAAAATGTACTTTTACTATAAAAATTAATTTAATTTTATGTGTCCATGCTAAATGTAGCTTATAATAACAGTCAGATAATCGTCAGATAATCATCAGATAAGAAAAAACACTATCAAAATCTTGTCAGAAATAACAGTCAATATAACAGTTCTTGAAGAGAGAAAGGCCAATTGCCCCTTCCCACAATACCCGAGTGATTGAACGGTATGGAATTTGGATAAATATAAATGTCGGAAAGATAAATTCTCACATGAGAAGACTAAAGCGTATAGGAGACAGAGCATCTTCTTACCGTACACCAGAGCTAATGTCAAAAATTCTTAACTTCTCAGTTGCAAAAATTCTGAGTTGTAACTGCATTATTGTCATTTTACAAATTCGTATAAATATTGCAGGTATCCCTAGACATTGCAGAGCAAACAATAAACTCTCCCGATGGATTGATAAACTCTCCCGATGGTAATATTTAAAAAAAAATTAACCTCAGAAATATCTTGATCAGTGACTGATCGATTCAAATGAAATCCTTCTTGGTAATCATTTACAATTCCCTCCTTTAGTGAAGTGATTTGCTTTGTTTTAAAATAAAAGAAATCTTCGAAAAACAAAGAAATTGATCAACCTGAACACAGTGTTACACGATCTCCAAAATTATTAAAATTATTTACGGCAAAAAATAAGAAATATTAAAATTACGAATTTCAACATCATAAGGTCCACGTTGGCCCATTCAGACTGTATAAACAAACCGTTTTTAGAAAAACGTTTTAAAACATAAAACATTTAAAAAACTGGAGATGCCGGGGATCGAACCCGGGGCCTTTCACATGCAAAGCGAACGCTCTACCACTGAGCTACATCCCCCCTTGCAATGTTAAATTCAGTCACTCGTTTGCTGATTTCACCAATTATATTCCCATTAAAATCGAAGCTGCTCAGTAATAAATCGTTAATATTCTTAAATACTCCCGCCCAAATCATTAATATTTATATCGATGTTTATAAAAAACCGTTAAATTTTATTAATTATGTATGTTCGTTTATAGTTTGATTATTGCATGACCTATCCAATCTTAATTGTTTATTTTGCTTTTGAGTAGTTCTTAATCATATATAATTTTATTCTGATTGTGTGTTGTTATAAGAACATATCCCGCCCGATAAGCATACAGCTTAAAGTATATTAACTGTTTTATATTTAATTAATAAGACTTATCGCTAATGACTTATCGCGCGATAATGATTTATGATGAACGGGAATTCTTTATGGTTAGAAGATGTTTTAACACCATTTGAATGAAGAGGAATTATTAATTTGTTCTATGTCTTCATATTTTTTAAACGAATGAATGAGAGCAGACGCATAAAGTAAGAAAAATGCAACTTAAGAATATTTGAATTTAGAACATTAGATTATATTGCTTATGATGTTGATTTGATGCGAGAATCTTGGTGTACGATATTTTCTTTTTAACTTGTTTTAATTTTTAAAAGATCTTGAATTTATTACTTTAAAAAAATGCATGCAATTAGTTTTTTTATCTTTATAATTCCATCTTACAATATTACTATGTATGTGAACTATATTTTATGTGTGCACCTCTTGAATATATTATGTTCTAGATTCGTTTCTGGTTACACATTATACTCGTTAAAAGTGGAACAGTTTCAATTTTATTTGAGGTCATCAAATCAGTATAATTTACATATCATGATTATCGATTTTATTGAGTTTATCGAGCCGGCATCATATTAATATGCAAACGAAATAAACGTCTGTGCAGTGCAAGAGGTGGTGAATTCGATTTGTTATTATTTTAAATTTCGTAATCTCGAAATATGTTTTGGGTTATTCCCAATTAGCGTATGTATATATAACAGTCCCGTATTTTATTTATCTGGATATTAGCAAAATATGGTTTGTTGACCTCCCGATTAGTACAGTTTCTACAATATATTCGAAAGTTATTTGATATATAAACGTCAATGCAAATTTAAAATTTCCTGTGGTTATAAGAAAAAAAGCGAGATCGCGATTTGGCCGGGGTACTTATAGAAATCGTAAACTAATTATGACATTTCCGATGACATATCCGTGTTTTAATAGGTGTGTCATTGACTTTAGCAAACTAAGTACTCAAGCACTTGTACCTATACTCGCAAATACCAATGATAAAAATGTCTAAAAATTAGTGGAAGTTGATTTTAGTTCTAATATTGATTTAAGGTATGTCATTTTTTTGGCTTAGGCAGGAAAGTAGTTGATACTAAGTTAAATATTTTAAAATTTTTTGTTTCTGGAATTCGTTGAAAAATGAAAGAAGTAAGAGAAGCAAATTAACATATATAAGTCCTTATTTCACTCAAACCAAGTAGTATTGTAATAACTTACCGAAATAAGCCGCCATACAGTTCAATAATTGATCATTGTTCCATAGAGAATTAAGTTTGGTACTTTAAAAATGATTGACTTAATCATCTATCTGACTTAGTGAACCTGGCGGTTAGAACAGTTATTTCTACAAATAATATGAAGTAAGAATGCGGTAAACAACAATGGAAGACCTAAGGAATCGGTTTGGAAGTTTTGTATTTCTTTATCTTCAATTTTAGGAGCATATGGCATCTACTAGACTGGAACATCTCACTTTATTGGGGGCTGCTAACTTACACTTATCCTGTGGTCTTCCGACTTTCCTCTTTCCATGCGGATTCCATTCTAATGACGTCCTGGCAATGCCACTTGATGGCTTTCGAAGTGTGCGTTCTATATCCATCTCCATTTACGTTTCCTCATTTCTTTCTCTATATCGATTTGCTTTGTTTATAGAAGGAGCTCCTCATTATTGATTTTGTTTGGCCAGAAGCATCTTATTAATCGCCTAAGGCATTTATTTGCAAATACCTGGTGTCTTCGTGTGATTTTCGGCGTTGTTTCCATGTATCACAACCATACATTAGTACTGATTTTACCCACGCATTGAACATTCGTAGCTTTGTATTTCTTGACAGTGCTGATGTGTTTCAGATCTTGTGGTAATTGTCAAGACCAAGTTTAACTAATCTACACCCTGTACATGATATTCCGATTTTTAGGCCCAATTTTTATGTTTGTCCCGGTAGAATTCTAGCTTTAATATTTCATAATGGAAAGATAGACAGTTTACGACTACAAATTAATCAGCGCTATAACAATATGGATGTTTACTTGAATATTGAGAAAGGAAAGCTCCAAATAATGGAAAACACTAAATTCGTCATTCGTCACTGATATATGTATTTACTTAAAATTATATGAACTATCATTAACTGAACATTAATTACTCACTTATTTTTACGACATTATAAAGCAAACCTAAGCAAACCCCAAACAAAACTTAAACAAATTCGAATCGCACTTAGAGGTAGTTGACTAAAATGGTAAAGATATTCGACACATTCTTTAATATAATCCACAGTAGATCAACGTATAGATATACTTAAATTATTCAAGGCCATTTCATATATTGTCATGGTGTTCTTCGGTCAACATTTTTATATTATTTCCTATGGATATAATTTAATTTTATTTGGTTTGATCGAGTGCACAGATTACATTAAAACAAAAACTAAGCTGCATAAATATTACCCAACGTACAAACATTTCGCCATATCACGTATGTACGCGCATAACTTAAAAGGAATTACGCCCAAATAAAATCGAATAAAATTTACAGTATGATCCGTGAAACAATTAACAAGCGATTTATCGGCTTAAATGTGATTTTGTTTTAGGTATTCTATTTCGTTTTAGATTTCTCAGGCAAATTGAAATTCATCATTTGATTTTATGAGAAAGTGGTGTTAGCTTGTTTCGGAACTAACCTTCTGCAAACAAAATATTAATTTTCTTTTTTTTGTTTAGAAGTTACTATTTTAGAGAAGGTTATATAAGTATAGTTTTTTATTAAAAAACAGCGAACGGTGAACTAAAGCCTCTAGTAATATTAGAACAGTCCAAGTATGGCAACACCATGTTTATTGTTGACGTCGCACCTTTCGCTAGATTTTTAAATCGGTTAAACAAAGAAGGTTTTCTATGGATCCCGAAAGAAGCCAATACTGATTGGCTGTGTGGTTGCTAAACAACTACAAAATCTAAGAGATAAAACCCAAAATCACTCGCAAAATTACGAAAATCTTCACCAAGCAACGCATAGGTTATATAAGAACGTTCGCTGAGCTAGTGATCGATTCGGGTTAAAAAAAACGACAGTGAGTTTGCAAAAATTATGTGAAAACTACTCTCCCTTCTAAACAGCTCCCAATATCAGTATTAATAATGCTATAAATTATTTATACATTTTCACAAATCATTTTTAAAATTCGGAAAGAGGTGTAAGCCTTTACAAATTTTCAAAAATAAATTAATGGTGGTTCGATTTTGAGACATTTCCACTAAAATCTTTAAACACATCTGCGGAAATAATGACCTAAAGAGCTATTATGCAAACTATTGGTAAAGAGGAATAGGTAGTGAAGCATGCGGTTTCACAAGTGTGAAGCAAGTGTTCGTGGAAATTACAGAGGCCCCAGCTACAAACAATGTGAAGGAGCAAATTGGTATAGCCATTTTAAGAAATAAAATAATATTGTTACTAAAATATATTAATTTTAATTTTTCAGAACTAATTATTGACACTGGTGATAATAATTGGTGACAAACTCATCGACCCCCACACAATCGAAGGCAACTCGGTCAAATGTATCGAGATATTTTGAAAAATGAATTACAAACATTATTTGAAGACTTGAGCTTTGAATTGCGGCTGAACATGTGGTTTTAACGTGATGGTTGTTCAGCACACTATTCGTTGGTAGCACGTGAAGTACTTGATCGTGATTTCAATGGTCACTGGATCGGTAGTGCTGGTCCGGTAAATTGACATTTGTCGTGGACATTTTTTTCGTAGAATGCTTATTTTCCGAGGTATTTGAAAGTTTCAGCTTATAACACCTAGTATACAGCCATAGGATGAAATGAGCAGGATGTGTTTTAAATTAATTAAATTTTGAAGTAAATTTTCATAATCGTTTAGTAATGAACAAGCATCCTGATCATGACCAAGTTCAACCGACCAACGTAGCGCAAATGCAAAAGGCTTCGCCCGCAGAAACAATAATCCCACGACAGATAAACAACCACCAGCCTGCGTACCTATGAGGCTGGGAAACGACGAATGAGACCCCTTCTCACTTATAGAGACAGCTCCAAAGAGGAAGTAAACGGATCCATAAAAATATTTTCGGTGCGGGCTCTTCTAAAATATACCTTTGTAAATTGACAAATGTTGAATTGAAATGTCTGGACATTGTAAAAGTAATCCACAAGATTTTAGAAACCGTCAACCAGTACATAGAGAATTAAGTAGGAAACGAAATTCTCTTTTAATGTAGGAGGTCGATTATAAACAATCGGGCCTTACACAATAAAAAATGTAACCTACATTGATAAGCGTTATACAGATCATACTGCAAATGAGTATACTTTATATGCGTACCCATTTCGGTCTCTCCATTGCACTACACATAACTAACCATCCACGTGAAATGAATGAAGAAATTAACAACAAAAACAAAATCAACAATAAATAAAAACAGAAAACTATCGTGTATGGTGCTACTGCCCCACCATATCCATTCCAACAATACAAAACTATTATAGTCTATAAGGTAAACTATTTTATATATTTTTTTATTTATTTATGTTTATGTTTTTAGTTTTGTTTACAATTTGACTGCATTAAGTTGGTTAACGACATTAGAAATTGTATTTCGTGGTAAATTAATAAATAAGTTTTCTTATAATCGTCAATAGTTTATAGCAAAATAATTTCTATAAGACAAGCAAAAAAACAAAAAAAAAAATTAACAGTTAACCGTTTAGTTACTATTATAATTTTTTGCGTATTGTTTTTTTTTACTGTCGTCTACTGTGCGTTTAATTGTGCAACTGTGTAGTTGTTTAAATAAATAATTGACGGTTGACCATTTGTTTTGTAATTTAAAGTTTTCGTTAAGGAAATTCTTACATGTGCAAGTGAAGTGAAGTGGAAAGAAAATAATTTTTTTTAAATTTGGAAAAAAAATTTGTTAATAGTTTTAGAAAAACCGACCGATCGACATAAAATTGGATATTTACGTTTGTATGTGTGGTAAGTTTGTATACAGTAGTTATTGTCATAATGTCATATATCATTTATCACCCAGTTTTAAATAATTTTAAAAATTTTAATAAATACGAATATGAGGGGGAGCGATCTTACTAACGGAAGTTATATTATTGTTATGGTAATATCGTTTGTTTTTTGTGTGCACGACCGAGATGAGACTTTTGTTGTGATACATTTAAATTTTTTTTCCAAAAAATTTCCCATGCCGGGAATCGAACCCGGGCCTTCTGGGTGAAAGCCAGATATCCTAGCCACTAGACAACATGGGATATGGAAATGATGGCAATTAATTTCTATTACAAGTTATTAAGTGAAATTTTAGTTTTAAAATAGATTTTTGTTTTTTAAACATAATTTTATGGCATATGGAAAATTGCCATAGCTATTTAATTTTGTAGATTTTAATTCTAAAATAATTAATATTCGTATTTTGCACTCCCAGAATTTCGGTTTGCTTTAGTCGATTATTACGATAATGAATATCGTGTGATATTCATCACACGCCGCGAGAGGCGAAATGATATTAATTCAAGATATTAATGTGAGGTGATATTAATGAAAGGGTATGGTAGTATGATGCTTAACAGAGAAATTTCAATGCCAACTTCTATATACTAAGGGATAGTGTGAACAACTACAGTAGCCAAAAAACTGTCACCAATCAATCATGCTTGGCGAGTATTTAATAATTTAAGAGCCAGCTACTGAAACTGTGTAACAACTTAACGATGACTCATCGCTAGTTGTACGCTTGTTCCAAAAGACCTAGATGCTTTGCTTTTATTTCTATCTCTGCCTAACATTTTGTTCCTAGTTTTGGGTTTTAAATGGTACCGAAGATATTTATTGGAATATTATTTCTATATTTACCTTACAATTGTTATAGTATTCATTCAATGCGTAAATCGTCCTTGTTTACGCATTAGTTTGAATGTAATGTGTGCAATAATAAAATTTTACTACTTGGAGATGCCGGGCATCGATCCCGGTACCTCTCACATGCTAAGCGAGCGCTCTACCATCTGAGCTACATCCCCGTTATTTATGTTTTTGTTAGTGTAAATCTTATTTTTTATTCATTTTATTTGGCAAAATATCAATAACTAATACTACAAAACGTAAAAACTAAGTAATGTAATAAGCCTGGCTAGCTCAGTCGGTAGAGCATGAGACTCTTAATCTCAGGGTCGTGGGTTCGAGCCCCACGTTGGGCGAAGTAGTTTTTTGGAAATATGTAGTCTATAATTTTATTCGAGGTTATGTAAAATAGAGCGTCGTGTTTTCAACTAGCTTGTTTGTTTAATGGGCAATTAATTGATTCAATGAGCAGACTCCATAAGTCCGTTTTAAATAACTCCAATAATTATTTAGATATTTCGTGCACAGTAGAATTCACAAACACTATAAATAGACACAATACAATGATATAAATAGAACGTACTTAGAGGATACGCATGGCGCTTACGGATGAGATGACATTATTCTTTTAACAAAATTTAGCATAAATTCCTCATCCAGTTCGGAATTGAGCATTCAAAATGAAAATTTTCGATTTTATTTTGATGTAAAATGAGTCGAATCCCGTTGATAATGAGCTTAGAGCTGATTTTAGATTTAATAAGGTGGTCTAACATGTTCTGCGTTACTTCCTAAACACATACAAAGGAAAATCTTCTGAACTTTTTACTAATACAATGGACAAAAGCAAATGTATTTGTAAACCTAATATTGTAAGCGCAGGTAATGCGTTCTTATACATTCAAGGGATATTACCATTTTTTCTGTTCTTCAAAAGTCCAGGATTTCCTCATGAACTCTGGTCCGTTCAACCCATTACAAAATTCAATTTCGCCGGATTTAAATATTTATACCTCCTGGCGTTGATTTCTGTTGTTGTTTGTTTTCATTAAATTTGGATGCGCCAGTTTCTAAGTATTTGCTTTTTCTCTAATATAAACTTCATTTGCTCTAAAATAACTTATTCAGTCTATAATTTTGATTTTGATTATTTCCTGTTCCATTTGGAACGTTGGCGTTAGTATCGAAATCAGCGTGTTCCAAATTACAGTTTGCACATTTGGTATTTAAACATTCTGTGTCTTCGTGTTCGTTTGACATGGGCTTAGAACATTTGGCACATACTGGTGTTCGTAACCACTTTAGTTTTGTGTGCCCATATTTTTGGCAAATATGACAACTCATTAGTTTTGGTTTGTAAAGCCTTACATTTAATTTTAAAAACCCAGGTTTAATTTCTGAAGCTAAAGTTGTTGTATCGAGATTAGGATATGAAGAGGTGTTTCCTTTAAATCTCCATTTATTTTCCTTTTAATTCTTTCTACTTTTAATACTTTTAGGTCTTTTAATTCTATTTGTATATCTTCCGTTGTCACGGACATTAGTTCGTGGCTAAACACGACACCTTTTGAAGAGTTTAGGAACTTATGTTCTTCGACCAAAACTGACATGTCATAAATATTTTTTGTTTTAAACAGCGCCCTTGCGCCTTGACTATTGTTGGTTAGGACCACAAAATCACAGCTTCTTAATCTTTGAGTTTCTTTTATGTCATTTGTTATGTTTGATATACCTTTTTGAATAACAAATGGTGAAACACCTTTGAAACTATTTTCTGCATTCGTTATTTTAATTATAAGGTACCGTTCCTCATTATTGTCATCTGTTGTATTAAATCTCCTTTTATTATTATTATTTTTGGATTGTGGGATATTGGTTTGATCCCCTCGAGATCAAGAGAGGGTTAAACCTATTTGTTATTTCAAGTGGCATCCTGCCCGCAACAACAAAATTAGTTCACTAAATTTACAGATTGATATGCACAAAAATTTAATTTTATTATTCACTATATGTAAAGATTAATTATATATATATATATATATATATATATATATATATATATATATATATATTTTATTTTTTTTTTTTTTCAATATGTAATTTTTATTTATTAATTTAAAATCTTTTTTCAGAATTAAATAGATTCACAAAATAGACCGAAATTTGTATATTTAAAAAATTCTTATATTTTTTTCCGCTTTGCAAAAATTTGATGTTTATTGTACAGATTCCTACGATTGATTGGATCGCGTAAATCTTTTTAGTAATTTTTAAAATTACAGCAACAAAAAATCCAAATTAGTAAATAGCCTGGCTAGCTCAGTCGGTAGAGCATGAGACTCTTAATCTCAGGGTCGTGGGTTCGAGCCCCACGTTGGGCGAATTAGTTTATTTTTAATTTTGTATTTTTTTTTTCATATTAGTTTTTTGTTAATATGCGGATTATCACACTTGGTGCAAATAATTAAACACCCACATGTTTTAGAATATAAACGAAAATTTTCTTTGCTTCAGTAAGAACCAGTTTAACCTTGTTAATTTAGGCTCTACACTCCAAACGAAAGATAATTATAGTTTTACTTTTAAGAAAATGTATTATACAAATATTTACACAATGGTAATAATATGTTACATAAATATTGTATAAATATTATCATATTATGATCATCGCCAAGGCCAAGACTGTTATGACGGTAGTTTTTTGTTTATTCATGTTTTAATAAATACTTTGTATTATATATATATATATATATATATATATATATATATATATATATATATATATATATATATATAATTATAAATCATGCTGTTCATGGAGTATACAGCTCTGCTTCACCATACTAATCGATTCAGGTCAAAAGTCAATAATCTGAATTACTCTATCCAAATACGCCTAAATGATGACATACGTTATTTCATTCTTACTAAACCTTTTCCTTCATTCTACTGCATTCTTGCGTTACGCCATTTGTAAAAACATATACCAATTCTTTTAAATACTGCACTTAAAGTAACATGTTCTTAATCTGGCTAAGTTTAGTAGCAGTTGGCTTTTCACTAGTTAATTCTCTCAAGTTATTTAAAATATTTGCAGCTTAATTTTAACATCCTACCTTAAATCGTTGCCAACCATACTTATAGAACGCGATGATACAGGATTATGTAATTTTTTTTTGCACAATGCATATAGTTCATCCAGCACCAGCATAAATAATGGTTCGGATTGCGAATTATGTATTCCAGCAAGGGATCATATACACGTATAGTTGTGCCCATCGTTATCACCGATAGTAATTAAGTCACGAAAACCCCATTTGATTCTCATTTGATGGCAAGAGTTCATCAAAAGCTACACATATTTTGTCGGTTGCTTTATGTCGTCTAGACTCTGGAGTGAAATTGCTTTTTTGTGAGGTGATCCCAAAAATACCCAACCTTACAAAAAAGCACAAAAAACTTCAGAGAAAAATATTTTTATTTCTCTCTACATAGTCTCCTTTTAGTTCAATACACTTTTCCAGCGATGTTCAATAGCTTCAATATCCTGTTTATATAGTGAATAAAATAGGCTCAAAATAGACATCAACCGCAGACTCCACTTCTTCATTGTTGGCAAATCTTTTATCAACAAGCCATTTTTTAAGTTTGGAACTCATTGATTTTGGCAATAGTGATAATGGATGCAAAACTTTCACTCAAATGCTACAATAAGTTTGTATAATACTCGCCGTTTATTGGTTTTACTTTCTGAAAGGATTGACTGAAAATTATCGCACGTGCATCCCAAAAAAACCGACGTCATGTCTTTGCACTATAAGTTCGACATAAAATCGACGCAAAATCTTGGCTTTATGTTTTTTTTGATTCAGAATTTGATAATTTGGTCAATTTTCGCTCAATTTCCGGACAATTGTAAATTATTTTGAAAGCATAAAAATTTCGATCACAACATAAATGTAGCCGACATTTCGAATCTTCAAATAGAGAAGTGTTAAATATCAATGAGTTTGCGCCTAATTCGAGAG
This sequence comes from Tipula confusa, assembly GCA_963556175.1. Classification (NCBI taxonomy): domain Eukaryota; kingdom Metazoa; phylum Arthropoda; class Insecta; order Diptera; family Tipulidae; genus Tipula; species Tipula confusa. The sequence continues at coordinate 14,785,054 of OY744476.1, read as the reverse complement.
TTAAATGAGGCAGATTAGCGTCTCTATAAAAGGTCTTTAAAGAGCAAACATCAAAAAACGTGTTTGGACGCTTTAATACGATCACAATAATTCGCATACACAGAATCACAAGTTATGGTACCGAAATCCAGCATAGAACGCTCTGCAGCAGAGTTTTTAAAACGCCTATTAGTGGATGCCTTAACGAATACACGAAGTGACACTAATATTCCTGGAAGTATAGTTGCCTATCTTGACGATTTTAGTTCTGGATTCTAAATAGGGTTTGATCCACTGCAACATTTTCTGTTGCCTATTAAGCAATAGCAGCCATATTGGCACACATTATGGTAATCAACTTAATGTTATTCGGAGGACATTTTGGTAGACAAATTTTATAACAATTCAGTTGATTTTGAGTTTCAATTAGGCTCATTGCCGAAGAAGTTTTTGGCCTTTTTTAGATATGTCGTAAAATTTTTAGATATGTCGAGCTTAAAATAGTACCACACTTATGTACAGGGTCAGCAGGATGATTGTCTCATTGTCTTGAGTTTATGGCAAGTTTAACCCATTTTTCTTCTCATAAATTTATAATAAATTGTGTGCATTGGGATCTTTATTAAGTTGACAATAAATGATGTGAGTATGGCGTTGTGGTCAGCGGCTGGGATTGTACTCAAGACTCCGTTGTGTCTAACCAGACACCTAAACTGTCACTATACGACTGGTGACAAATACAAACCGCTTTGAAAAATATTCAATTTGCAAACGTTAAATGGGTTATTCTTTATATATGCTTTCAACGTCATCGACTTTTGCATTCACTTTTGTAATTGTTCCTTCTAAATTGAAAATTGTAAAATTTAGTTTTTAAAACTTAAGCTCCCGTTGAAACTTTCCAGCACTTCATTTAGATCATATCGGATAAAATAATTACCCAATTGAGTGGCCAGCTTCAGAACCATTATCTTGGAGGTTTGTCCTTAACTATACTTATATATCGACAGACGATAGATTTGAGGAATACTCAAAGTTTTCCAGCAGGCCGTCAGAGTTCTTGGCTTCAATTCGCTAACAATAATTCTATTTGTTCGAAACAATTCATAACTAAACATTTTTTTTAAACCTTCATAGCCGTCAGTATTTCTTCGTTATTGAACCTTACTTTGTAGTTACGCTTTTGACTTCTGTCCACAACAATCAACATATGATAATGTCAAAATAACTATTATATATAGCCTCGTAAAAATCTTTTAACCGCAAAAATCTTATCCTTCGAGTTCTACCAAAGCATCCTTGGCCTGTCGTAGAAGGCGAGTAAACAAAGATTGGATAGCTGGGCTGACTATTCATTTCGCGACAGTTTAACTCAACCCCCGCTAAGTTGTGTGCTCTCCAAGAAACTCGAATTGCAAACGAATGTATGTGGGAGGGAATATTAAAGTGGATGTAAGTCATACAATGCACTATTGTCGGCGCGTCTTGTCGCCGATAATAGTGCATTGTATGACTTACATCCACTGGTAAAGTCAAAATAATGCCAACAAGCTGAAGTTGTACAAGGTACTGTTCAGACCTGTTGTTATGTATGCGGTGTAGGTGTTAGACCCTGACTATTAGAGATGATTAATGGCATTCGAAAGGCAAGAGTTTATGAATTTAATGAAAATTCCTCATATCGTTCACTGAGAGTAATGATGAGGTGTGAGTGATGAGGTCACTGACGGCTATTTTGGCAACCTCCAATGACCGTAAACCAACGGCAATATCGATGTCTACAGATAAAATTGCTGAAATAAACATCGGCCTTGATCATAATACGCACCATGTGCCAAGTTTATACATATACATACATATATACATTTATATAAACTTTCTTTAAATTGAAAGTCATGTATCAAGTATAAAAAAAAATGTCTATATATTATCCCAGCGCAAGCATAATTTTGATGCACATTTCAATTTGCGATCGGTAATAATCATCTTCACAGATATGTATATAATTAGGAAGACTGTACGAAGTAAAAGAAAACTAATTTTTAATTGAATTTTATTCAAATCATTGTTAACACTTTCGCGCGGATCCAACTTAATTAATCACATGTGTGTATAAATACACAGCTCAAAGAATTTCTATTCGAAATCATGCAGAATTATACCCATGGTTAGATACCATGATAAATAGTGTTATTCAATAGAAATAAAATTGCAAAGTGAAATTTCTTAATTTATATACCTTCTACACTATTTTTTTCATAAATCTCATTCCTTCGGTGTATTATATGACCGAGCCGTAGAATTCGTGAAGGCGGTAATCAAACGTTTTGGTGTGAGTCCGCAAGTATATCTAATCTATACTATACTCTTGCATCTCTTTCTCTATTACAGATTTTCTTTTCTATTTTCTTTTCTTGAAATCTTTGAATGATTTCAGTAGATTGTTGTGTATGTGTCGGATGTGTGGTGGATAAACTTTTGAAAGACGTTTAATTCATAAAAAAAAAAACAGAATAATTTCACTTTTCTTTTCACTACATCGTAACAACAACAAATGCAACGAAAATCGCTTTGAAAATTAAGTATTAAATTGAAAAGAAATTTTCGATTTAAATTTTATTACTTTCTATACATATCTGTAAGCGAACACAGAACGAAGATGAAAGAAAAAATCATTGACAAGATGTTACAGTATTGATGATGATGATGGGATAGGAAATGTATCTAGGTGTCGTTGAACCATTTCACAAGATTCCAATTACATGAACACCTCGGAAATGAAGCTAGTTAGTTAGTTACTCGTAATTTGAGTGATACAGACATATATATATATATAGAGTAGGATCCTGAATCAAACAGTACTCTTACCAGTAATCGTTAGCCACTGCTGGTCTCAACGTAAACTAAGACCCAATAATACTATTATATTGCTTTATTCAGAATTGTTAAATAGTGATAATGATAAGTATACAGAAATGAATCATGGAACCTTTTGCCAAACTAAGTTTAACTTCCTAGCTTCAAGGTTTCAAATAAATGGAGTTTATAGGCACACTGATTGACTAAGCGTTAAATTGACTTGAAGATTCCATTGCATCACAACTTTCCTTTATCTTCAGCTGGCGCTACATCACATGAAGGAATTTGGCCGCCTCAACAATCCTTCTCCAAATTTTGCTATCCGTCACAAGGGAACCTTGATGGGACCGATAATAATTCGAATAATCGTACGTTCCGTTACAGCAAGTTTTTCGACGTTTTGTGCTGTCATCATCCAAGACTTACAACCTAAGGTGATCACTGGTCTTATCAGCGCTTTATAGATGTCCACTTTTACTTTGCACGATATATGGGGAGACTTGAAGGCTTTAATATTGGCGTAAAATGCTCGGTACCCTGCTGCTATCCTCAATAACATGTCTACAGAAATGGAAGTTTACTCGGTGATCAATGATCTCAGATATTTGAGCTCATTCACCCTCTCATATTGTGTTTCTCCTGTCATACGTCAGCGTATACGTCAGCATATGCCAATATCTGGGTTGACTTGTAATATAGACACAGCTGTGCTATATTGAGCTGACAGATCACTATTCTAATGATATGTTGAAGATAATTTGAGCTATTGGGTTTCCTTGCCGCACTCCAGATAAAAATTCATTAAAAGTTTGCACGTAGATACCAATTTTGACGTAGTGCCCAAGTAGGACAATAAGTACCATAACGCGTTCTTCTTAATGCTGTCGTACGGCTGCTGGAAGTCTACGAATATACTATATACTATATAGGTTGTTGCTCAGTAGGTGGTGTCTGTCTATTTAAAACCGAAAAAAAATAATTCCTCCACACTTCTAGGACGGTTTTAGTGTACATTTGTAACTCTTCTTTTTCAATGCGATTATCGCTGCTACGTGGATGAAATTCTGTAGCTACTTATCTTATGTATCGACATCTATCCCTTAGGCCTAAATTTTGGATGTGCTGTGCCTGTTGTTCATGCCAATCTCTTTTCTTTTACCTGCTTAGTCGATACGAGGCTTTCCTCGCGGTTATGTAGGCATCGTGAGATTGCCTTGTTTTTTGTGATAGATTTCGTTGACATGCGCGATCTTTCTCCTGAATAGCCCTTAAACAATCATCATCCACCCAAAGATTTTTAAGTCTAGATGAACTGCGGCCTATAGTGGACATTGATGCATCGGTTACCCCTGTTTTAATTATGTCCCATTGTTCATGAACGGATTCAGGAACTGGTTAGTCTTCCAAGATTCCTGTTATAGTAGTCTCAAAGGTGGTACGAGTAACTTTGTTGCTTAATGCTGATTTATTTATTTATTTTATTTTTATTTATTTTTATTTGATCTGGTTTCTCCTCTGTGGGGGCATGAACGTTTCTAAAATGAGTATGCAAATTCTATTATTGACATCAAACCTGTCGATAATAGGATTTACACACTCTTCACGAATGGACGAATCAGCCACAAATGGACTACATCGCTTATCAATCAAGAAACCGACGGCAAATTCATGCTTATTCATGTTATTGATATTGGCGCATCGCTTGTCTGCTTCTCTCGTACAAGTATCTGACTGGGTCATCATTGTACAAGTTGTGTAGTGTGACAGCACTGCTGAGTACCACATAGACTATAGATGCTGTTGCTGCTGAGTCGAGTACTTATAAAGGATCTCGATAAATGTGCCACAATGAGACTTGTGAATGGTTATGGCGCAGACGGGCAACAGCGGAAATTATTAACGTTTGATCTACCCGTTTTAGTGAGAGAAATATTGATGTATCCGCTGCAGTAGTATATTTTTATGTAATTCGCCTTAATGTATGCATTAATATAAAAACAACATTCTTTTGAAAACTAAATAACTTATAATATGATAATTAGAGACATTCAGGCGAATTATTCCTGTATAAATGATGTTCTTTTCTTAATTATAATGTATGTAGCGACTAATTATGTTAATGTTAGTTTAATTAACAAGCACTGTTTGTTAACACAAAATTTGATACCAGAATTGTCTCGAACAATTAAACCGTTTTGTCGCCATCATAATAAATGTCTCGAATAAAAGGTTCGCGAGGCGGCTTCCGCCTCTTACTGAACTCAATATGAAAAGTAAATATTACAAATGGGCTCCTAGAGATTAAAGATCTCTAGGAGCCCATAACATACGCAATCAAATATTTAAAATTAATGAATGCCTTATATTTAACGAGTAATCTCTGTGCAAAAAGGGCAAATTTCATTCGTTTTTCTAAACATGCTGAGTTATAAAACGATATCACGTTAAAAGGATGAAAATCCATTACTTAAAAGTGTTTTGCCTAAAAGTATTTTAATAACAAAGGAAAACTCAAATTAGATCATCTTTTTGTACCGCAAAATTTTTTCGCCATTTATATGCACATAATATAGACATTAGACATTAATTATCCATAAAAAATTTAATTTAATTAAAAAATAGATCACAACAACTTAAAGCAATCGTTAATCGTAATGCGTTCTAATTTACCCATAAGTACATATTATACGCCCTATAAGCAATCTACTTAGCATGTGTGTGAACATCAAACATTTTTTTTTATGGTAACAATATACTTGATACATTTTCTAAGAATGGAAATGGAGAAAATGTAAAAATTTTCAAGTTTATTTACGACGTATGTATGTATGTATATATAATCAAGTTTGATTACTTGAAACAAATATCTTACACAAATTGGTAACTCCATTGTTTGTGTTTCCTCTATAGCTAACCAAACTAACGAAATATGCATGTTATGTATTATTCCAGAAAAGGTAAAGTAACAGTTTTACCAACTGCATAAAATAAAAAAATAAAAACAATTGCAATTTAATCTAAAATCGGTTTTGAATTTCCATAGTTGAAACTTCATTAATTATGGAGTAGACGCGACAACATGATCTGATGTATGATGTGCGATTGTGCACTATTGAAATGTGTGAAATATTGTATGCATTTTTCCGTATTAATGTCTCCCATGCTTTAAGCATTATTTCAAAAACTATGAGAACATTAATTTAATTTTTATTAATAGTACGAGGGACGTGTGAAAAACATCGCAACCTCATTTTAGTGATAATATCGTCGGGAATATTCCAATGACTACATAAAAATTAAAACGACAGCTAACGATATGAGTAGAGTATTGAAATGTTCGTTTCAGTTCATTTTGATACTTACAACATAGCCATTGATTTAAGCAGGATTTTTTTTAATAGTACTGCCAATGGGTTTATTCTTGAATTTTTCTATATGGATCAAAACCACTAGCTATTCTGCGAATATGTCTGCATTTTGGCTTAGTAGGGTGCTGAGAAGGTAAGTAATGTAGTGGTAAAGCGATAAAGCTGTTGGTCTTTAGGTGTAACCAGCCTCGAATCTCATTGCAGATGTTTAGCATTGTTATCGCCTCTGCGAGAAATTTGATGACTAGCTGATCAAGATTATTGCTGATTATTTCCGATTATTGCTTTTTAATTGCATGTCTTGGTGGGCGGTAAATAGCCGAAATAACGTAGGCTCATATTTTGCACCATCAATCACATTGTTTTTCGATCATCACCATAAAACTTTGGATCGTTTCAGCCAGTTTATTTACGGTTGCATTGCTGTTTGATTCTTTGTCGTTTGAATGCACTTTTGGTGTTGGTGAGGTACTTTCTACAATATTTTCACTGGTTTTGAAAAATTCTTTTTTATTTTTTAATTTCGCAAAGTTCATTTTCGATTGTGGAAAAAATCGAAGTTTGCTCATATCGCATTTTTGAGTTTGCTTTGCATTTCAATTCGATATATACATCAGCATTTCACTGATGGATCATTTTTTTTTGATAGACTTTGCGTGATATTCGGTTTTGGCGAGAGCATCATATAAATATAGCATCTACGAAGCTTTCTCTTTCTCTTATTTCTATAGTCAGTCCTTTTTTTTTTTTTTTTTTTGTAAAAGTAATAATGATGACCGACTTGATCGAAGTTCTTTATTAGAGCTCTATATAGTCATCTATTTCAAATTGCTCTGTATTTTGATTATTTTCCCAGAGTCATTATTTGTAGCCATTATTTGTCGTTATTTGTTAGATAAATCGGTGGTGCCTTTTCATTTTTCACCTTGAATTCAGTGCCATCGGAATCATCGACCGATGGTACTGAAGGATTTAGGTTTGAAAATCTATTATCTAGAGGTATTTGGATGGTAGCTTGTTATAGCTTCACCTGTAACAAACAATTTATGTAGAACATACTGGAAATCGAAATTAACCAACTTTCAATTGTTAGATCATCAAAAAATTAGGTAATTGTGTGTAATTCGGATGACAATACAACATAATATATCCAAGATTCTTCTAAATGGAATATAGCGGACATCACAAGAAGGCGAATTACCATTTTCTTCACAAACCTCTTAATATGAGTGTGAAATGAAAGATTCGACGAGTAGTATACAGCTAAGTGACGTCATTCTAAACTCAATATGGCGGACTCCATAAGATGGCGGACTACGTTTTTTTGACAATCTCCTTGATTTGAATATCAAATGAAAGATTTCAACGAGTAGCATACGATAAGCTACGTAACATCATCACCACTCCCTTAATAAGGGTATGCATTGGAAGACCAGTAGAATACGATGAACTATATGAAGTCATTAAAATTAAAATTAAAATTACAAAAAAACCTGTAACTAAACTTAAAGAATGTTATATGTTAAAGAAATGTTGCAAAATTTGAAAATGTATATGATATTTTTGTGTAAAAGCCTGGGATGCTTTTGCTCGAAAATTAATAGAATTAATATTTCAAGAAAATGCGTCCCTTGCTTTTACGCTTAAGTATCATATTACACAATGTCAAATTGAAATGTTTGCTGAAATGTACGGAAACTCGATTAAACCAAGAAGAATTTTATCGTTAAAATTAGTACCCAAAAACAGCCACCTATTTTCAAGTGGATATGGAACTAGAATACTTTATTTTAGATTGAAAACACCGAACGGTTTCAGTAAAACAAGTATTTTGGCTGAAATACACAGATACCATAATACCCCTTGAGCGACGAATTACGGCTATCTCCAATTTCAGGCATATATGTCAGTCTGCTTCCCAATACACGATGATCTACATGAATAATATGTCTATCAACCAATAGTGGCAAATTATTATTTTGATTGATCACGTTCCGGCTCGAACACAATATGAGAGTACAATATGAGTCGCTTCAATATTAAAAATTGCGTTTCACATAAAATTGATCAATGCCATCAAATTTTCTCCGCCAAATTGTCTAAACATCGTAGACAATTTTAATTGATACGATCATAAATGATAAATATCTTTTGACGATCATCTTGATCGTATAAATATATACGATCTAACGGAGTTTTCATCTAAATTTTTATTTGTTATAATCTTCAGTCAAAAGTCTTTTATTAATTTATTTGTTGTTTCGGTCGTTTTATGAATTTTGATTTAATTTTTTGAGAACAGAAAACTGTAGATGTTGTTAGTTGATCTTTAGCATAGATTCTGTGCAATTAAGATTTGATGATTGATTGAAGTGATGTTTTTTTGTTGATCAGACAATATATGTTATTTGTGTACATATATGTATGTACAAAGGTAAAGTATGCGTGGATTAAAGTGGTATTAAGGTTAAGAATTTCAATAATTACTATGGTAGCTAAAAATTTTAACATTTTTTGGTACTGTTAAATAATTACTCGTTTTTCGGCCAAGACTCGTTAGAAATAAAGCAAGTCAAATGGCAGTTGTTTGATCTTTGTTGGAAAATGGACAATTTTTTAAAACACTACTGCCAATGATTTTTTTATTTCATCGAAATGTTTTGTTTGATTGATGTATGCATCAATATCACTAGTTTGCAACGGTTTCCGTACTCTTTTTTTTTCATGTCATACAGTTTTATTGTCCTCGGTACGTCTTACGTGTGTATTTTATACGGCTTCAATTTTATGTGTTTTTGTAGTATTTAACGGATAATCCAGTCCAATACATTTAAAGCTTATGCCGCATATAATTGCGCTTTGTTAGGGTTTTGTTTAATCTGAACCTTTACCGTACGAACAATTTTCTGGTAATTTGTTGTTTAGTTTGGCCTATGATTGTTTTTTTTTATTGTACTTAAATACAATTTCGTTTTAGTCTGAAAAAAAAATCGGCCATTATTCATTTTAATACTCGTATTCTGTAACCCATGATTTAGTACTGTGGCCCGTAAGTCTTGGAACATTATCTTGCTGGAAAAACTGGCTTTCTTGTTGATGTTTAAGTATACAAAATGCTAATATATGGTTTTCAAAGACGTTGCTGTTAACTCTAGTAAATGGAAACGCTTAGATTAGAGTTCCCACTGAAAAGTAAGCCATCCATATCATTAAACTATACCACCAACAATATTATGCGTAGAAAAGTACTTTGGATCTTTTATGAGATCCCTCCAGTGGTATTGAATGCCATGAGGAATCTCTTGTGCCAATTGAATTTTAAATGTATGCACATGCAAATTATGTTTAATGCATGAATCATGATGTCCCACAAAATTGTTTTCCTAAGTCCTATTTCTTAGGTATGGTATCGTATTGAGGTTGATGGACCATTTTGATCACTTTCTAGGACAGTTAGTATGTTATCGCCTGTTTTTCTCGTACGATACACATTCGGTTTTAAAACATTTCTCGATCTCCAATTATGAACTGTCAGAATTGATGTTTACCAAAATGACCTTCCCGGTGAAAACTTATCTTCACTCCAGCCGCGATACACAAAATTTTGTTGATATACATCTCACTTTCGCTTAATAATTTCAAATACCTTTAACCAAATTTTCACTTTGTTAGTTCCAACCGCATAAAACTAAACAAACACAAAAAACCGCCTAAAAAATTAATTCTCTAAACGCATCGATAGATATAAACCAAACACATATAAAGCATAATTCATAAATTATGCAAATATTATAGTGAAATTTTTTATTATTTTACCTAATTTGCATAATCCAAGTTCATGATGCTGTAAGCTGTAACCCAATATCACACAGTGCTTATAGCAACAAAATATTTAAATGATTTAAATATCTCCACAAAGGGTTAAATCAAGATAGAAAAATACAGATTTCAATAAAATTTTGCTTGTCTACATTCCATGACCATCCTCATTATTTTTTTATTAATACGACGTTGAAAAAGGTGTCATTGTGTCAAAAGAGCGATTAAGATTATTGGCCTTTTTGTGTCGTATCTTTTGTGTGTGCGTATGTGCGTGGTTTTACTATTATATACCACACAAATTTATTTCGATCTTGATTTATGATTGTGAACGATTTAAATTGGAACAGTTATATGATGCACGCGAGTTTTACGACAAGGTCAATATCATTTAATGATCAGCTTAAAAGTTAGCTCATCGTTCAATGCAAATTAGTAGATTCGCGGATTAAAACAGAACGAAATAAATCATATATTGATGTGACCATCTCCAGTTTGTTAAGCTGCCGCAATTAGTAAAACGAGAACATCTTAATAAATGTGTGCTACAGACAGATGTTAAACAAGTTTTTGCCGCATGTTGCTAAATTAGGTTTCGAGCATTGTTCGTCCCGCAGGACGAAGCAACTACTCACACAGCTCGAGCAACGGTGTAGATTTTGAAACACCAATTTCCAGGCCGTGTGATCTTCCGTTTTGTAATTTAAACTGGCCGGCCAGATCACCAGATCTAATGACGCCAGACTTTTACCTTTAAAGCTTTTTTAAAATTCGCGTTTCACACAGCAAACCAAACATTTTGAAAATCTTGAAAGCCAATATAGAAAGATAAATCACCAATTTAGAGCCAAATGTTACTTCAACTCAGGAGAAGGTCATTTGGCCGATATCATTTTTAAACTTAATGTCATCAATTTTCACAAAAAAAACTTTCCGTGGAAACAGCTGAGTCCAATTTATTCATTCCTAACAAAATAGCAACTAATTTACATTGATATTACTTTTGGCTCACCTTGTATATGGCATTCTCTTTCTACTCCATTCCTCACTTCGTAAATATAGCCATTAGGACTGATAAATAGCCACCTCGCTGGTTTTTTTGAATACATTTTGGCTTAGTGGCATTAATGGCAAATTGAATCCCAATATTTAAATTAGGTAATATTTTCGGGTTGTGGCATACATATTTGGTTAAAACAAAATCCAAAGAAACAAATCCAACGGCTTTAAATCAAAGGATTTTGGTGGCCAATTTACATTGCTGCGGCAAGATTACGACTTCAACAATTCCATTATTTCGTTTGCTTTGTGGCAGGTTGAAATTAATGTCTTCGAAGTTCTTTCCAGTAATCTAAAATCGGCCAAACGAAGTTGTTTATCGACAGATTTTGGTCAACACTCTCACAAATTTCTGCAGTTTTCATTAAACCGAGTTGCACAAACACGGACATGTCTATTTTGGGTTTGAACTCTTCAATCGTCTCAAATTTCCCGATGAATCGGATCTTACCTCTTGCAAATATCCCCTTGCCATATTTTTTAGCTCCAAAATTATTGGTGAAAATTTATGAATTTTTTATATCAGTATATATACTGAGGTCAATGGCTTTTGTTTAAGGTATCTGGCATCACAATCGGACGACTATTACGTGTTTTATAGACTTTTCATTTTGAAATTCGTAAATTTATAGGCTAACCCCTTGCCATATTTTGTATCACAAAATTATTTATGGAAATCTATGAATTTTTTATATCCGAATTTATACTGAGGTCAAAGGCTTTTGTTTAAGGTATCTGGCATCACGTTTGGACCACTATTACGTGTTTTATAGACTTTTCATTTTGAAATTCGTAAATTGATAGGCTAACCCCTTGCCATATTTTTTAGCTCCAAAATTATTTGTGGAAATCTATGAATTTTTTATATCCGAATTTATACTGAGGTCAAAGGCTTTTGTTTAAGGTATCTGGCATCACAATCGGACCACTATTACGTGTTTTATAGACTTTTCATTTTGAAATTCGTAAATTGATAGGCTAACCCCTTGCCATATTTTTAGCTCCAAAACTATTTGTGGAAATCTATGAATTTTTTATATCCGAATTTATACTGAGGTCAAAGGCTTTTGTTTAAGGTATCTGGCATCACAATCGGACCACTATTACGTGTTTTATAGACTTTTCATTTTGAAATTCGTAAATTGATAGGCTAACCCCTTGCCATATTTTTAGCTCCAAAACTATTTGTGGAAATCTATGAATTTTTTATATCCGAATTTATACTGAGGTCAAAGGCTTTTGTTTAAGGTATCTGACATCACAATCGGACCACTATTACCTGTTTTATAGTTTTTTTAATTTACCAATACAGTGGTGAATTTGTTCACCATTATACTTATAACTTTAGGTCATGAAAACATTAAAACAAAACCAAAGGATCAACTATTCAAACGACTGAGTGGTTACCACTTCGGTCACTTCTAGTGGCGATTGTTGGTTCAATCGACTAAAAGTCAAAAAAATAAGTTTTGATGGAATATTGGAACGTAAATTAAACGACCTATTAGTACAAAACCCTCTTTACTACAAGCCGTCTTGTAACTTTTGTTGACACACATCATCATGTATTTTTAAAATGTATTAGTGAAAATATATACTTTAGATGTATTAGTAACTATCAAAACTCCATATAAAATTAATAAAAAAAATGGTAAACGCATGCGCATTATTTGATTTTATTGTTTATTTCTTTTACACAATATTCGCTATCATATCCCGACACGATTTTATACTTACAATACAATCAAAGTATATATTTTTGTATAGCATGAGTATGCAAACAATACGGCTTGTAGTAAAGAGGGTTTTGTATTAGTATGATAGGAATCAGAAAACGATTAGTTGATATCAAGTGGTGCGCACATAAACGATATAGTATGCCAGTAAATGTGTCATGTGTGGGTGCGCAGAAGGAGTTGTTTTTATCTACAAAGAAAAGATGAGATTCTCGATTATGGACGTAATCGATATCTTACCCAATTTTAAGCCAACGGACGATAGAGGATAGGCAGCAGACCAATGGAAATGAGAATAAGAGAAGTCCGACAGTAGTAGAAAAAAGAATAAACATGGAAAAGATGATAATAAAAGATGATGCCATGAAGATGGATTATAACAGCCAGGTTGTCAGCCAAAGACAAGGTAATAGTTGACAAAAATTAATAAGGGTTTAGATACTCGTTGTTTCGGGAAGTGCTGTGAGTATTAAAAAAGAGGATTTTCTGGAGCAACTTAATAGCAATATTGTGATTCAGGATAGGATGTATAAGATAGAAGTATTAATAGTAGCAAAGGAAACCATACATATATTGATATAATTTTGGGAAGGGATTTCTTAAGTCTTAACACAATTGTGAACGTGAAAATCGAGACGAAAAGTACATTCGATATTAATCTTATGAGATAGGACTCTACAAAAGATGATCAATTAATGGTGATACAGATTTACGGAGGAAAATATTTTTAGGTTTGTTGATGGCGATTATTAGGCATAATGAACCGGCATACACCAGAATGGTAGTTTTAGTTAAAAAAAAGATATAATTCTTTAAAAATGTGTGTTGGTTATCGGCAAGTTAAATCAAATTGTCGAGAAAATAGGTTAACCTATATGCCGGTAATCGAGGTTATGTTAGTGAGGTTAAGCGGGAAGAAATATTTCAGTTGTTTAGAGTTAAGAAACCGGGTTTTACAGGTATAGACTCAAAGGACGAATCGAAACGGTGTACGTCATTTGTAACAGAAGAAGGACAATTTGAATATAAGAAACTGCCCCTCGGTTAGACAGTGACAGAATTAAAACTATATAATCTTAAAAGCCAGGTAGGCCTTAAGTGTACTGTGATGAATCGTAATTATATGCACATATATACTTATTTAACGAATTTAACTCATCATATTTGAGTCAAGCATTTCATGACCACGAAATTATTTTAAGTACTTTTACCGTAAGCATGCTACATATAATAGCATGAATAACATAAATTTATGTTAACTAATTATCATAATTTATATGTTCATACTCATAGATACTCGTATATACCTAAAAAATTTTATAGATCTCACACATGATATTTAACAAAACGATGATGGTTAAAATATCGAAGATATGTAATATGATCTTTATTTAGGTTGTTATAAAATTATAATTGATCGTACATGATTAGACAAGTCAATTAATGTTTCGAGTATTACTTGAAAAGGTTTATTTTCTAATATTAGATTGAGCATGTAACAAATTCCAAATTCTACTTTAGATTTTTGCATTTCACTTGCAATAAATTCTTGTACTGATTAAAAAACTGGATTCTACTAGCAATTCAATTTATTATATTGTCCAATGAGGTTTCTGGAGTATGCAAATAATTGAATAGTCATGAACGGAAATGATTTTATATACGAAAGCTATTTTTAAATTAGCGCCATTTTGTGTCGATAATATAGAGTTTTATCGTTTGCAGCTGTCTTTTGTTAACATTGAGGTTAAGTAAATAAGAATTACGTAGACGCATGGAAATTGTAAAAAGCTAATCCCTATGCTGAGATTTTTGCGGGGACTATTCGCAAATTTCGTGCATTTATCGGTCATCGTAACGATACTGAAGCCTATCAATTTACGAATTTCAAAATGAAAAGTCTATAAAACACGTAATAGTGGTCCGATTGTGATGCCAGATACCTTAAACAAAAGCCTTTGACCCCAGTATAAATTAGGATATAAAAAATTCATAAATTTCTAAAAATAATATTGGAGGTAAAAAATATGGCTAGGATTATCAATTTACAAATTTCGAAATGAAAAGTCTATAAAACACGTGGTAGTGGTCCGATTGTGATGCCAGATACTTTATCATAAATTTCAAAAATTAATTTTGAAGCTAAAAATATGGCAAGAGATAAATTTATCAATGTACTTAAATTTACCTAAGAAGTTATGCAATTGACTATCAATTAGGAACCACAAGTGAAAGAGTTGCATTAGACGTGCTATGTACATTTCCTTTTTGACCAGTTTGATCTTTAAACAACCTTTAAGACCGCCCCAACGCATAAAATACAAAGTAAAAGTGTCTTAAAACGACATAAATCGGTCACACATTTTAAAACCACTTAATAATGTAACTTCAGTAAACAAAACATTCCTCACATTCCAATCACATTAAACGTACAAAACCAAATAGGTAATAAATTAAAAACGTGGATATAATGCAAATTAATCGATGCCACAGTTCAACAGCTACATTACCTTAAATGCATGTATATTTGTCATATTAAAATCGATGTAATCACTAAATTAAAAATTTAAATTTCCCGATAAGTAATCAATTACCGGTTCATCGAGCAAAGCAACATTTTCATTGAAAGTACAGCTTTAGTTGTTTGTGCAATTGAATTTTGTAATTTTATTTATTATTTATAAATTTTTAATTGAATATTGAATTCCAAACGTAGTACACAATTGGTAATAATCGGTACAACAACAATAATAAAACAAAATTAATTCTTGTAACAATTTTAACGTGTATGTAAGAGTATAACTTTTACCAGCTTCGCCCTTTCATTAAAAAGTCAGTGAAAGTATATTATGTCTTCTAATTTTAATTAAATTTTTTTTTATAATTTTTTATTTAGAAATGATTAATTGTTAAAATGGCAACTTTATTTCGTGGTCCAATAATTCCAACCCCCGATACATACGATTCAATACCGTTAAGCCATCCGGATTCATTATATTGGCGTGGCACTGATATCGATAATGACATAATGGATTGTCAAACAATGCCGACTAAAGCACGTGGTCGTCGTATTTCAACACATACAACATTGGAACCATCGCGACGATATATTGATCCGTGGGATTTAGAAAATTACGATTATATACGAAGAAATGTTGAAACATCGGCCGAACCGAGTCTAACAACACCAAGTCCAGCCGGTGAACCAATTTCGTCAACATTTTATTATATACCGGGTGGTGCTGATCATGGTAATCGAATGTACGCCGGACTGGATGAAAAATCATTTTACAATGCGAAATTTTGTCCGGATAGCTTTGATATGGATACACCGTATAATTCGTATACAGGTAAATCGATTTATTGCAATATCGGGTTATAATGCTTTATTCTAATTTTATTTATTTATAAAATAGACATAGACACATCTTCGGGCGATCGAAACAGTTCGTGCGGTAGCACCGTGTCAACTCTTCATTTGCACACACCTGGATTTGGTGTCGCGTCGGGACAACGTCGCCTCGTACTACCAAAACCACCGCCGAGCATTGAATTTCCTGGACCACCGTCGTACGACTATTACGAATTACCGATTGATAATTCATATTGTAGTTTAAACGATTGTTACGAGTGTATTACGAGTGGAAGTGGCGATTCAGATATTATGCACCAAAATATACCGTTGTATGACACGTTGAAACGGAATAAAAATAATCCGTTACCACCAAACCATTTTGGACTGAGTAAAAAGGGATTGCTACAAATTGATTATTCATGCAATTGGAATAACTTAGATCGGTATATTGCGAAGGAGTAGTTTTAAGAAATTAACTTAATTATTTTGTATTCTGTATGTTATCTATTAATTTTATAGTTACCCTAATGGCGATTTTGCCAGAATTTAACATTATTTCCCAACATAATTATGTGTCGTGGCAACGATTAAATTTAATAAAATTATTTAATAGCCGAGTTTTATTTGTTCCGGTTGAGATACAAATATTTCATGTATACTCGAAACGACAAGCCTGAAATAAATTTAAAGCTTCTGCTATTATCTTATAGATAAATTTAACAATCGTTATATTTTCATGTTCAACACGTATATAAAATTATCAATACTACTGTATGGGTGTTAGGCATGAAAGTGCATTCGACAAAGGCGATAGAGACTAGGATACAATGAACTTATACCGGCAAGGGAAAACTTAAGTCGGAAGACCAGCAATGACATGGAAAGAACTATGTTAGCAGAAGCAAAAGAACTTGGTAAATCATAGGTGGAAATAAGCAGTTGCCTCCAGTATAGAGTAAGACGGTCCAGCCTTGTTATCTATTGATTATCTCTTGACTAAATCAGCGTTATCAAACTCACAAGACTATCTCACGTAGAATTAACGAAATACAATCGATTTTCTAGGTTATTAGTAACCGAGGATATTCCTGAAAAGAAAAAACCACCACCAATTTTTTTGAGAGAATAATCCTCAAAAAATCTGGATCAACAAAATAACGGACGGAAACTTTTACATTTCCGGGGTGAAAAAGAAAATATAAAAGTGTTTCTTTCAAAAGCCAGTCTCCCAGGATTATAAATTCCTTGCCGGGGGAGATTACAACGCTAAACATGTTCACTGAAGGTCAAGACTAACTTCGCCGAAAGGAAAATAACTTTTTGAATCGATAAAGGAACATAGTTTGTGGATTACTTATCAGCTGATAAACCAACCAGCTGATAAGTAATCCACAAACTATGGCCACAAACTATGCGGCCAATCACAAATGTTAAAGCAACCAACTATTATGATCTCTCTTTTAATTATTTACACGTAATAGTAATATTAGGTACCGATGTTCTAAAGGCAGAAAAGCCAAAACGTCTCACAACCAAGCGAACTAAATAGGACCAATATAGAATGCTAGTCGAAGAAGTTACTTCCACTTAAAACACCAACTGATATTGATGAGGCTGCAGAGGTGTTAAAAGAAGTTTTGGAAAGGGCAGAAAAAATGCTACACTCGCCGTCAATATCATAGAGAAACTTAATTAAGAAAAGCGAAGAATAAAGAAACAATGGAAACAATCCAAATCGTCTTTGTAACGTGGAAACTTAATTGCGCTATATAGACTCTTAAAATTGCGTTAATTGGAAGAATAAAACAGAAGTTTGCAGAATTATTTAAGTGAACTCTCGGCAACCGAAAAAACAGATTCCCTTAATTGGAAATATTGAAAACTTAGGTTCTTTCAAATGAGAATATTAGTATTTTACTTAAAAATCATCTTTTCCGATGAAGCTTATTTTCACCTCAGGGGGTATGTCAACAAGCAAAATTGTCGCATTTGGTGTTTAGAAAAACCACAAGTAACTCCTTTGGAATTTGA
Organism: Tipula confusa; assembly: GCA_963556175.1. Lineage (NCBI taxonomy): Eukaryota > Metazoa > Arthropoda > Insecta > Diptera > Tipulidae > Tipula > Tipula confusa. Next base: position 14,766,848 of record OY744476.1, on the reverse strand, counting down.
AATCATTTGAAAAGAGCAGACTACAAAAAATAGCTCGATGTTTGGGATGCCGCATGAATTAACGAAAAGAAATCTAACTAACCGAATTGGCATCAGTGAAATTCTGCTGAAAATGTGCTTCGTCGCTCTTAATTGATTAATTGATGTGATTTGGAGTGGACGACCAAACTTCAAGCAGGATGTCTCGAAAGTTGCCCTGCCCACCGAAGGCGTCTTTTTAAATATACTTGGAAGTACAGTAAAAGAATAGTTATAATAGTTAGATATATTATTGAGATCGACCCGGTTATATAAACCTTTGCGGCAAAGGCAATCTACAAAGTTTCTTTAAAAAAATCTTTTAAAGACTAATTTATCCAAGCGTAATAAATTGATTTAGTTTTAGCATGTAAATAAACTAATTTATTAGCAAGATAGAGGAATTGGAATCACCGCTCATCCAAATACGCGAGCGGTCAACAAAAACCCAGTCGCACCGGCAATCAAACGCCAAAAATCTAGAACATTACCAGCGACATCTGAGTAGCCCATCACACCAGTCCTACTCATTCACTCCCAAAAGTGAACCAGACAACTCTGTCGCGATCCTTAGCCTACATCACACCATCCCGAGGCAGAATAAGTGAAACCGGCCATAGCGCTGCAGGAGGATCTACAGAAAAGCTACCAGCAGCAACTCCATAAACAGGCAAGTTCATCACCTGAAATCACCTCTACAAAATCCAAGGCACATGCACAGGAGATCCAGCAGATCCAAAAAACTTAAAACATTAAATCATCAAAGTCAACGCAAGAAGCGGGCAAGAAAATCGCCACGCCTCACGCGTTAGCACAACGACGCCATCAGGATTGACAACACAATTCCACAATTCCTAAAAAAAATAAAGTTTGAAAGTTTCATCCAAGCCCATCAATCAATTAGAGCAACCATGCTCACAAAAACATAACCTGGACAAGATGAGAACCTCACACCTTCCAGCCACAACACTAACAGGCACGACAGAACACCAACCATAACCAAAACACCAATAATACAAAACAAAACACCCAAAACAAACCACCAACACCAGAAGGTACTGCCGCAGATTCAGAACCTTAGGAAACCTCTATAGTCATCCACTACACTCCCACTAAACATACACCAACATAGACAAACCGCATTCAACTTCTCTTCACCAATCCCCAACCAAAACAGCTCCAACAACAGACAGCCGCCCGCAGTGCAGTCAAAGATCGTAGTACAGTTAAAAATGTGCTTCGTCGCTGCTCGTCAATTAAATTTAATCCTGCTTAATTTTTTTTCACGCATTTTTAATTAACATAAATAAATAAATTAATAAATAAAATTCAAACACCTCATTACATTTTTCATCAAATAAAATTCGATTTATTTTAATTTTTTTTTTCTGTTTTGCATCTTTAATTAATTAAAATATTATATAGTTATTATAATTATAATATATAATATAGTTTAATTAGTACATTTTTTTTAATTAATTAATGTATTTTATTATTTTTTAAATATCCAATTTTATATGCATCAATAGTGGTTTCAATATATAATAACAATATAAAATTATTATTATTATTTACATAAAATCAAATTAAAATGACTAAACAAAACTGAAATAAAATTTTAAATTAAAAAAACAATTTCTTGTAATTATATTAAAATAATTAACAAATTATGTATATATGTATGTATTTTGTAAATTATTATAAGTTACTGATTATAATTTTTTATTTTAATTTAAATATTGACCAATTCATTTTATTTTAATAATAATACATAATTCATAAGCAGTCTTTTTTTTTATTTTAATTAATAATTTTATTTTAATATAAATAATATTAAAAACAAATATTTTAATTAATTAATTATATATATAATATATACATTTTCAAAACAAAGGGTAAATAGTTGATTATATACATTATACATTTGTTTTAAATTTTAGTTTTTAAAGCAAGGATTTATTATATTGTGAATTTTTAAGTAGAACAGGACAGGACGTAAATACCATTTTTAATTTATTTTATATTTAATTTGATTTTTTTAGTGTACAATATTTATGATTGTATACAGCAATGTTAAGGTAACATAATATTGAATCATACTATTTTAACGAATGGAATGAAGCAATTAACGAAATTAGTCAATCAATTTATTGAATCGTTTTAGAGTTGAACAATATATTTTAGAAATAAATACATACATTGAATGTTTTTTTTTATTATTGTTTGATGAATTTAATTGTTTGGCTGTTTCAATTAAATTTTAGGATTTGTATTTTGTAATTACCTAGGTGAAAATGAATCAGTTAATCGAACGAAATCGATTTATTTCATGATCAATTACCCAATAATAATAATATTGAATAAAATAAACCACCAGTTCAAATATTTCATTGATTTAAAAGTTGATTGCGCCAACCCAACCGCTTCCTAAACATTTTAACAATCCATAAAATCGTTAATTTTCTTAATCTAAGTGACTTAACAATTAAATAAAATGGAAACAGAAAAAATAAAATATAAAATTTTCAATTTTTTTTTTTTAATTTTATCATCACAGTTATAAACATAAATTATATAACAACAAAAAAACTTATCGATTATTTACAATTACTAAGAACTAGGGAAAAAAAACTAAAATTAATAAAAACTACTAATTTTTATATAAAAAAAAATGAAATCAAAGAAAATTCTTAAGTATTATCTTCCTCAAGGTATTCGTTGTTACCGCTCAAATATTTTGGTTTACAATCGGGACAGTACCATTTGCCCTTGGGTGGCACCATAATGCCAACACACTCGAAATGAAACCATTCAATTTGACAATCTTCACCGTCACATGCAATCATTTCGGACACCTCATCGTATGGACACTGACAATAACAGTATACCGATTCGCCTTCTTTTGGTTCGGTACGAGTGCCACGGGGCGGTAAAAATAAAGGATATTTCAAACCGGGTAAACGCGATGGTGGCTGATGTATCGGCGGTTGGGTCATCGGTTTTTGTATTAGTTGTGATTGTAGTACTGGTGCTACCGATGCCAATGTTTGTTGGGCGGAAAATATTTGAGCAGGAATCACAGGTTCGTGATGTATAGGAGCAGGCATAACAGCAGCTGGTATTCCTGTGAAATTTTTCGTAATTTTCGCCGTTCTAGGAGTTTTCGGTGTTTTAGGTAACCTTTTTGTAGGTTCTTTCTTCGTACGCGGCGCCATCGGTGTTTTATTTAGTATAATTTTTGTTTTGAGCGATAGAGTTGGTTTCTGCAAAATTTGTAAACCACCCTCGTTACTTGAATCCGAATCAGAATTATCTGAATACTCGGAAAAACTAGAGTTCGGAAATTCCGGAGGTAAGATATGATGCACTGGAACGGATGGCACTCGAAGCGGTTCCACCCGAGGTGGTTGCGTCAAAATTACTGGTGGTGGTGGTATTGACGGCGAAATCGATGAAGTTTGTGACATGATTGCCTGCGATGGTTGACGAATTATAACCGGCGGAATTGGCGGGTAGAAATTTACTGGTGACGAATTCCTTGATTTCAGTTTAATCGCAGCCACTGGAGTTTTAGTAAGGCTTGGCGATCGTATTTTCAATATTTTAACAGGTGGCGTTTTTACATTGGTCGGCGACGGTAAATCTTCTTTCCGCCAAGTTAAATTTGGTGGCGGTGTTGGTTTCATGACTGTCATTGCCGCTTCTTCATCGCTTGAATAGCCATAAAATCGGTTCGGTATTCTACGACGTTTCGATCGTTTAAGCGCACCATCTGTTTCGGAACCGCTGCCCGTACTTAATCTTGAATTACTCGAAATTAGTGCTGGCATTACTCCTATCGGCGGTGTAGATACGATCATATTATCCAACACAGTTGGAAAATATGGAACTGGCGGCGATATCGATTTATTTAACAAAGGACTTGCCGATTCGCTTGGAATAGAAATCTTTAGTGGTGGAACCAAAATACTGGCACGAGCTGGAGATTCGGGCGAATTTGCTGCATTTCGTTTCTTCTTTTTCTTTTTAATTTTGATACGTTTCTCTTTCACTACATCCTCGGGTAACGATGGTGTCGACGGACGACTGTTTTCAACAATTGCATTATTCATCGGATTTAAACACGTTTGCAACATAAGTTGTCGTCGTTTTTCGGCTAGAATTTGATTTGCTAACTTTTGCGGGTGTTCATCGTAGAAATCTTCATCTGTTTCTGACTCATCTGTTTCCAGATCGGATTCTAAAATAATCGAATCAGGATCTACTGTAATATTGATTTTAGTATCAGTCGCAACTACGTCAATTTGTTGAAGCGACTCGTTAAGTAGTGCGGCCGCCGCCGCTGCCGCAGCAGCAGCAGCTGCAGTTTCATTTACAGCTTTTTGACGTTTCTTTTCGATCTTTTTGATTTTTTCTTCTTTAGCAGCTGCCGACAACTTCTTGCGATTTTCAGAACTGGATGAATTATTTTCATCGTCTGATGAGGATGATGATGATGAGCTTCCACTACTTGAGCTGCTACAACTACAATCCGTTCCGCATGAACAGCTATCCGATCCACTACTGGAATCGGATGATGAAGAATCCGAAGATTTTTGCCCTTTTTTACTCGATGAATGTTTTTCTTTTTCTTTAATTTCTATAATTCCATCGTTCGTTTTCTTATCATCTTCGTTATCCTCTTGAATTTCTTTAATTGGTCTATACATCATGGAATAGTCATGATCAGATTGCACAACATGGAGTATAGGAGGTGGGATATTTGGCTCTTGATCATCATCTTCAATGGGTTTCTTTTGACTAGCCTGAAACGATCGAAAATTATCCCAAATATTCATAATTGGAGCCACATTATTAGCGTCGGGTTCTTCAAATTCATTATCATTCCCCTGGGACATGGTCGCGGTGGCAAATTGAGATTCAGGTTTTTTCTCTTCCTCGTCGCTACTATCACTTTCCGAGAGATTTAAAGCTGGTAAATCCATTATGTCCCTTATAACGGGTTTGGTTGTTACGTCGGTTTCATCACTGTGATCTTTTTCATCTTTTGTTTTATTTTTCTTTCTTTTCTCTTTCTTCGTTTTCTCACCTATTTCGCAATTTTCTTCGCCCGATTTCATACTATCTTCCAGTTCATGCGGTTTATCCGTCTCACAACCTTCATCATTATAATCAATATCCTCGTCGTCGAGCATTGGAATTTCTTCCACGACATTTGAATGCCGAGCCACATGCTTTAACAGCAATTTACGCGAAATAAATTTCTTATCACAATTATCTTCGGTACAAGGATATTTCGCATCGCCATTATGCAACCGTTTATGTACTTTTAACGAGACGGCCTTATGGAACATTAGGCTACACGATTCGCACGTAAACATTGGCGGTGGGATACAAAAATGATAGACATGAGGCCATTTCTTCTGAAGGCATTTTTTACATACTACACTTTCGGTTCCATGCTTCCAAAATAAATGTTTGGTAATGTCGGGTTTATTCCGATAAGCGATACCACATCGATAACACAAATGATGCAATTTATGCTTCCATACGTGATTTGAGAGCCGACTTTGATCGTAACATTCTTCTAGACAAACATCACATGCATTATGTTTTTTCCGTAAATGTACCATCAGTCTGAATGCAGAAGGAATGTTTTCCAACTCGCATAGACAGCATTTAAATACCAAATCCAAGATCATTATTTTATTATACGTTCCAGGACATACGTGGCATATAAGTTCACTGTAACTGTAGAAATTTGATTTGCACATGATACACAACAATATAGATTTTAAATGCATTTTTCTGTTATGTAAATACAGCTCCTTATGTATATTCGTTATAAATCGACATTGGAAACATTCAAATTGGTGTTTGGCTGGCGCAAATATATCTCGTTTAATGGTGCTACATTCTTCCAGGGAATCCAAACTGAAATACACTTCATCAAGAGTGTCTAGATGCGATTTAAGTTTACTCACTATTGTGCTCGGTAATAATTCTTCTGCCGTTATACTATTTACTGTTGCCGAATATCGATGTGTCGTTATTAAATGAATTGCTAAAGCTTTTCCGTTAACAAGTATGCGACGAGCGTGATTACAGTAGAGACAAAATGGAACTGAACTTTGTAAACAAATACCGATAAATTCTTGAACTTCGATACGATCAAGCGGTGCATTAAGTCGTAGCTCAAACAGTTGGGTATCTTCACCTGCCTCCACTATACCATCGGTATACTCATCGCTAGAAGGTTCAGTTTTTATGATGGGTTTTTCGATTGGTTGAACAAACTCTTCGGATTTCGACTGAGTTAGATCCTCATCGATATCCATATTGGGTTGTTCCAAATCCATATCCATTTCTGATTTTTTTCCAACCACATCCAATGGCAGCTCGACCGGGTTAGATTCTAGTTCAAAATCATGTTTAATGTCAGCTTGTGAAATCGTCGATGACTCATCTTGGAAAATCTTACTTTTTTCTTCATCTATTTCCGGTTTCTCTATTTTAATCTCGTCTTGTGCATCAATTTTCTGCTTCTCGTCTACTTCCGATTTAATTTCTTTTGTTTCTAGAACTTTAGGATCAGGCTCTTCTACATCCATTTGAAAATCTTCTGGACCAGTCATTAGATCACCGCTTAAAACATTTTCATTAGTATTCTGATTGTGATCGATATTTGTTTGTGGTTGTTCTTCCGATTCCTCGCCTTCCTCTTCCTCCTCCTCCTCTGCTACTGCATCATCATCATCTTCTTCTTCCTCCTCCTCCTCATCCGACCCATCCGTAGTCGATTCAACTTCCGATACAATTGGCGTGTTGAACGCTTTCGAATTAAATTTAATTTTTAACTTCGGTACAATTTTTTGCTGATGGCTACTATCTAAGTTATCATCCGTATTCGATACAATTGTGGCAAATTGATTAGCATCGCTCAGTCGAGGTGAGCCTCTATCGTCGTCCTCATCTGACGATTCAGACGCTTCTTCTACCGAATTTGAAGAATCTGATTCGGGAGATGATATTCGTTCTTCTATACTACTATTTGCATCGGTCAACGACTGGTTAGTTTTATTTAAATCACTTGTAAATGAATGGTTTAATTGTTGTTCAGGTGTACTTTCGGGTAGTGGCACGGTTTCAGGAATATGACAAATTTGCTGGGTAGGGGGAGGCGGTAAAAGTACTGGTTGTTTTTGATCTTGATGGTGGGTATTTCCATTAACTAACGGTGTACTGCTGTGATGCGGTTGAATTGTATTTTCCTTTTCACTTATTTGATTATTTCCTGGAACGACAATGGCAAAAATTAAAAAAAATATCCTTACTAAAAATGCGTTTTTTTTTCTCTTACCTAATTTCTTTTTATCCTTATTTAATTTATTTGTTAATTTCACAGCCATCGCTTTACTACTACTACTACTACTATTAATATTATTACAATTATGTCTGTGAGCATATTTTTGCCCACACACGGTGCACGTTTCTAAATAATTTTCGCACAAATGGGAATGAAAATTATCCAGCTCGCTAAAAACATGTTCACAGTTCGAACACATCAAATAACAAGGATTATTAAACGAAGTGATTAAATGTTCCTTGCTCTCGTAAACCTTTTCCTTGATATTATGTTTATTCTCCAAATGGTTTAGTAAGCGTTCCGATGATGCAAACAGTCCTAAACAATAGAGACATGTATGCCGTTGGTGAACTTCGCGCATATGCAAAAATAAATTCCAATTTTCGTAGTATGTACCACAGGCGGAACACAAAAACACTTTACGTGTTATTCGTATTTTAGTGCTCGGATCGTTATAATTACTACTATTGCCATTACTATTTATTAGTTTATTTATTTTATTATTACTACTCTCACTATTATTTTTACAATTACTATTATTATTTTGTTTATTATTTGTTGCACTACCACCATTACTAGATTTTGCGTTGGCGCTTCCGCTTTTACTCAAGCAAATCATTTGGTGATCCTTTAATTCGTGTAGTGACGGGAACTGGGATTCTCCACACTTGAAACATTTAAATTTAACCGCTGGTTGTAGTCCTAAATATTGTGCATATTCATTTGTGATATGACCACCCAATTCGTTCATTAAACCTTTCATTAATTTTCCACCATTTTTATTTAATTTAATTTTTTCCTTTAAAATTTTCTTTATCTCATCTGAACAATCTTTAATCGCATAAGGATTAATATTGGTTCTAGATGATGGAAGCGGGGCTGATGGTAAAACGCCTATAGGTAGTACAGGAAATATTGGTGATGGCAATAGTAGACTGGCCGGTACACTAGGCTCATTAAATATATCGAGAGGTAAATCTAAATCGGGTGGTATCGATGACGCATACGAAGAGGATATTTTGTTCGAAACTTGTTTCTTGTATTTCATCAAATAGTTCATGCCTTCACTAGCCTCACAGTGATTTTCCTGTTCACTCACTTTTCGTTTCGTACTATTACGTGGTAATTCAGTATCTGTTACCGTAACCATTTCCGAATGCCCATTTAGTATTTTGTTGTACAGCTCTACATAATTTGATTCCCGTGAGTTGGGTTGTTGTATTTGCAATGTGGCATGTGGTGATACGGTTGGCTGTGGTACGGTAATGGTAGCCGTAATTTTTTCCGGTGATGCCATAAAATTACCAACGTATGGTGAAATTTTCTCGTTTTCCTTCTCTTCATAGGGATGATGGTGTTGAACTTGATTATTGTTAGAATATTTTAGCAGTCTTTCGGTTAACAAATTTTCTCCTAATTTCTTATTGTACTCAGATGAATAATTTGTTATCAATTCGGATTCGAATTTTGTAGTGTTTGCTGTGTATTCTTCATTTTCCATAATTATTTTTTTCTGAAATGGAAAAAACACAAATAAAATTTCAATTTTACAAATTAGTAACACATCACAATCTATCAAGTATTGTAAGGTCAATGTTATACAACTTGAAAACGAACAATAAATTGTCTCACACTACTGGCGTATACCATAGAAAAAACCTTGAATTTTCGACCAATCTTTTATGTTCGAAACAATGAATATCGCGTTAAACTTAATATATTACCATTAGTAAATTAATTTGATTTTTGCTACAAAAAAACTGTTATTGTAGTATAATTGAGAATTTTGGTATAAATGTATCAGTTATAAGAAACAACTGAGGAAACTATTTGACGAGACACATTCAGATGTAAGGGCTTAATCGCCGAACTTCTTAAATTAGATCAACCCAACAAACCAGGGGATCGTTAGGTATATTTAAATAGAAAACAGCCAAACGCATCTATAATTAATCAGCTGATCATATTTTTGAAGAAATAAGGCGGGAAAATAATTGTTTTTTTTTCTCGATAAGGGCTCTAAACTAAAAACTAAACAACTTTTCATATTTACCTTTCTCTTCCTGTCGCAGTTTCAATATCACATACATTCCACACACCTCACTGTATTTTTGTTTTGATCGTTTTGGTAAATTGGTATTGGGGACTGCGATACAGTGTAATGTACAAATTTCAAAATTATCCAAAATTACACAATCTGAAAAAAACAAAGATTTGTTAAATGTAAATTTAGTTGATTATCATATAATAAAACTATTTTAACGTTAAATTTAAAACATTTAAAGCTATTTCGTGTACTGTATTTTTGTGAAGTATCAGAGTCCCATATATTGCTGGTGCAAAGCTTGATCGTATGTCTATACATATTTTCTAATACAAATGATTAACACACAAACCTTAAATATAATTGTAAAGACCGAATGATGTGGCCAAAAAAATGAATAAACATTTTTTGTTCAATAAATTTAAAAATACGTAAATTACTTCGTCATTATTTTGGGTTGCGAATGTGATACTGCCAAAAAATCGAAAAAAAAATTCTTTGCCTTGTTGTGTAATCTGAATATTTTAATATTGTACTTTATTAATATTTTGTGTTATTCATGATTCAAATAACTATCAATTACGACGTATTATAAACTATTCCCTTGTGTTAATTGTTTATAAAAAAAGACATACAGCTTACACGATAAATTTTGGGATCGGCCCCATTTTTACGACGTTTTGAAGGATTACAGTACAACAAAAATGGCGTCTCAAATGTAGATTTGTATTGCACCAAATAAATATGATTTGACGAGCAAAACCTTTGAGAACACTACACTATACACTTTTAATCACAAACTATTAATCCTAATATATTTCAAATCAAACTTACAAACAATATTGGTAATTTATGTTGATACCTTATTTTAATAAATTTCACACACTGGCTGCCTGCACAAAATACTAGAGCATTTTTTTCATGCTTCACTCAAGACGTGACTTGATTTTTTTAGTAAAATCAAAACTTTAATTAACAAGAACTATTTTATATGTTCACCCACTAGTTTATTAGTTTAACAATTGTTAAAATAAGTATATTATTATATTTTTCTACGAATATTATTTTGCAAAAAATGAAAATATTAAATAACATCACAATGCGTTTCTTCTTTTTTTCACACTCTTGTGTGGTGAGAACAAGACACAATGTCAGCCATTATACATTTGTTTGTTGTTATTTGCGATATGAAGTTTGGAACAGGTGATGGCAACATGAAGAAAATGAGCCAAAATATTTTTCTTGCGCGTGCATGTGGTTTTGTTTTGTTTTGTTTTTGTAGCTTTATTTTTTTGTGTATGATTTTTTTGATTGTGTGGAAGTTGTTAGATAGACGTACATAAAAAAAAATGGATATGCCAAACGAAATTTTTGATGAAGATTTAATTAATGTTATTAATTCGTTACGAATATCGTTTCATGTATGTATGATTTTATTGTTTCTAATAAGTTTGGTATAATTTAAATATATTTACCACTATTAGCAAAGACACTTTGGTGAACAAATATAGGTTCGGTTCTGCGTTATTCAACGACATTTGGAATTAAAATTATACAGTTGCAGCAATAAAGCGGATTTACTTGTTATGTACATTAGAAAATATATTTCTTTAATTTAAATTAATACCTCACTTAATAAAATTGTCGCTTGTTTATAGTTACTACAAAAGGGTTGTTGAATTTCCGACAGAAAAATTCACAATTATCAAAAACAATCATCTATCTTACACTCCCACACCTTTTTCGCGCCGAACAAAATCCAACACACTTCTTTGAGATCAGTATTTGCTCTTGAATAATTGATATTTGATCTACGTAATGCTTGACACATAAAGCTGCTGACGGAACATCCCCAAATTTTAGTTTTACTGGTAATCGTAGATTCTCTCCAAAAACGCTCTTTGCTGATGATACTCTCGTCATTTCAAGCACCACCGATCGATTAGCTATCAAGAACATCAGTATTCGTCGATAGTTGGGTTGATTCTTTTCTACGATCTTTGCTAGATTTATGCAAATTTGGAGTGTTAAGCCCCATCGAACCTTTTCACCGTACCATCTGATTGTAGATGTAAAGGTGTCGTTCGTGTTTTATTCATTTCGGGTATGTGACATATTTTCTGAGAGATGCCTAACCCGAAGTTTCTTTCTTGATTTGTATGAATTTCCATCGGTACCGCAAATCTGCTAATCCAATTGTTAACAATTCATCTATCGTTGTTGTTTCTTGATTTGGAGTTGGGTAAACTTCTGTCCACTTGCTGAACTAGTCCATAATTATCAGCACATATTTACTGCCACTCTCAATAGTTGGAAATGGCTCCGCCACACTCCAGCTTGTGGAACCTCCGAGTTATCTTCTTGAATCTTATAGTAGTTGACAATTCAATAATTTTTAGTCCATTTTGTCGTGGCCGTCTACAATCGTTTCTTTCATCCCTGGTTTCATATCACCGATTTGTCCCATTTGGTTCATTTGACATAACTGTGCTAGAAAAATACAGCTCTCCTGCTTCATCATTTTTTCCACAATTTTTAATTTGTAGATAATCATCATTTCTTTTTGTTTATTCTAAATCCCACCGCTGTCACCAATTGTTGCCTATTTCGGAGTCATATCACTGGATTGATAATAAATTTCAATATTTATTTTCCACAAATAAATACCCAACACAATGATTTCCACTTTTAACACTTTTACTTTAAAAATATACTGTGTTTATTTTTCTACTTTCTTATTTACTCTTACTACTGATGGGTGTGTAACACTAAATGTATTTACTCATTCACGTTTAAAATACTGTACTGATCTCAACGAACAACAATCACCGTTTATATACCAAAAACACATGGTAACTCGAATGATCTCTTTTTCGAGATGTGTCTACGATATTCGCTTTACTTACGTATTATATTACTGGTACTGGCATCTTTCGCATTATAGGAAATGAAAAAAAAGTACTTGTCGGTTTATATTTCGATTACATTGTCTTGTACATTACATATAATAGTAGGAGTTTTCTAAAATGATAGTTTATTAATTTGAAACAAATTCATACTTACTTTACTAAAACTGTACACTTTCAGTCCTTTAAAACTCTAGATGAATCAAATTCTGTCCTTAAACAAAAAAATAAACTACTAAACGAGGAACTTCAATCGATCAAGACGAATGAAACCTTATTATGTAAACAAGATGGAATACTAAAAGTTATATTAGATAATTTACAAAAAAATAGTACACTTCTTGAAGAACGAAACTTAAATCTTCAAGCTGAATTAAAAGTTGCGATTCAACTTAATCGAAAATATAAAAACGATATTGATAAAATGGAAGAAAAGTATATAAATGAAATTCAAACATTAAACGAGGATCATGCGAAAGAGATAAAACAGCTCAAAAATGAATTGCAGAATAAAAGTATTTGGTAAATAGCAAATTCTCGCCATTAAACTAACTATCTTTCCTATTTTTTTTAGTTGAAACTATAAACTTTAATTCAGTCTTGTCAAAAGAAGAACATACCATAAAAATTGATGAACTAAAATCTCACCACAGTACAAAGATCATGGAACTAAAATTGGAACATATTGATTCGGTAGAAGAGTATGAGAGTGCAATCAAAAAATTAAATGACAAAATTTTTGAAATAACAACAAATTATGACAAATTGAAAGAAAAATGCGATAAACTAGAAAAAGTTAGTTACTAAAAACTCACTAATCGCCAAATATAACGTACTAATAAAGTTTTATCCCAACAGAAACTTACAAGTTTGCGCGAAAAAAATGCCCAATCGTGTAACCCATATGACGATGATATTTTTACAGACAAACCAACTCGTCTTAGACCCGGAGGGATCGATAATCCAAAAAAATCAAATATTGAACCGACATTTGCAACTAAAATTACTAAATCAAATGTTGGCGTAAATAAAACGAAAGAAGTCGTGATCGAAAAACCTAAAAAACGTAAACTATTTAATCCAAGAAGTGAAATAATTTTATTTAATGATGAATAATCAAATGAATTATAGACATTTTATATAATTTGACCCAGTTGTAATGTTTTGGTCACTTATATTTTCATAAAAAAGTAATAAAAGTTGAATTTTCAAAAAAATTTAAAAAGTTTTTTATTGGAAGATTTTATTAATTTCTTTTTAGATTAAAAATTCTCGACAGTTCGGTCACTATGGATCAGAAAATTACAATGCTTTGACTTACATTTCCAGTCGAAAGTCGCCTAGCATGTCTCGAAGCAAAAATAGACAGTTTCTTTTCAGGTAGACTATACTAATCATGATGTTGCCGTTCCAATTTTCGTACCAGAAACTGCAGTCAATCACTCAGCTCCAATAATATAGCAATATTATTGCTATATTATTGGAGCGTCGTTGTTGATACCACGCAACATTCGACAACAATGCCCTAAAACGCGTCAATTCATCAATTTCAATACAACAATACCATCTACATCTAGTTTGCATTTGCATGTCGATTAAAAAAATGACTAACAGGGGCGAGATTCAAAGTCTTGCGCTTATTCACTAATTATGACAGAATAAATAAACTAACCTACTTAGTCGATACGGGCCCTGATGGTTTGGTCATCCCGTCAAATAATTATAAACATTATGTACCATTTTCAATAGAAATGCCGATGTATAGTTTTATCAGCCGCTAATGGCTTAATTATAAATATCTAAAGAACAAAAGTACTCCAAGTACATTAGACTTAAGAGAACTTTCACGAATGCCTTTATCTTATCGCAGTAGCGAATAGTTCAACCATTGGCGCTGAGTTCTTAAGCAAATACGGATTTCTTCTTAAGAACAAAAGGCAGATGAAGTCAGCGGTGTCCATCAATGTCACAACTGCCCTGGTTAATACATCAAGGTTGATTCACTATACTTGATCAAGATTAAATTTGTGAATTCGATTCATGAACAAAATTGTCCGGGAACATGATTTTATGTTATTTTGACGACATTCTTGTTGCATCGCACACTGAGTAATAATACAAAATACAATTGGAACAAGAATTCAAAAAGTTAGTCGAGTTAGATGTTCACATCAAAACCGTCCAGTGTGTTTTTCGTGCAACTAATCTTGTAATTTCACCATCTGAAGAACGAATCAATTAGACAATCAAAGAATTCCTAACTCCTACTTCAATTAAGTCCATTTAGCGAATATTCGGTATAGTGAACTACTACCACTGATTTATTCCAAAACTCGACTTCGTAATAGAATATATACAAAAACCATCTTCGGCTAATCGGATACATATCCGGATTGCCACCTATAGACACAGCAATGTGACTGCATTACTGTCATTTCACAAAAACGCACATATTATTCAGGTTTTATCAGACCTTGCAAAGCAAACCTTATAAGCTATCTCGATAGATATAAGCGATATCCTTTCTTGGGGTATAGGACATAAAGCGGTCACTTTCCATTCATCAGCCATAACTTCGTTTTGCCAAACTAATCAAGTAAGGTCGAAAATATAGTTCCATAAAGTATCCATTTCGAATATCAAGAGCATGCTGTTAATGTAATTAACCCCAGGAAAACATTTTCATTTTATTCCCTGTATGGCCAGTGTGAATATCTCGTAGGATGCGTTTACGCTTTAAAAATATCGGGAATCACACTAATTAGTACGTTTTGCGTGGGATCCATGTTTTCAATTGAATGTTTTAATGATAAAAAAATTGATTAGCCACAATAAGACCATGAACGATCCATTCTTTCCCCGTTGTTGGTCGCTAGTTCGTGTGTTGGGAGTAGGGACCTACATTGTCATAAAAAAGGCTATTCACATGCGTAAACATCGCTTATATATACAATTATCGATTGCTTTGAAATCCAAAATAGACTTTTTCAACTGGAGCCCAAGAAGAAATCTAACACCAAGATTGCCGAGGTTATCTCCACTGTAAAGCAACGTATATAGCCTGAGGAACCATAGTCTCTACTTTTTGGCCATCGAGTTTCTTGGAGAGCAATTATTTTCAAGCGATACACTTTCATGGCTGAATAGTACCATCACACACCTATGGTTTTCTTAATGACTGCACGTGCCATTCTTAGTCAAGTGTCCGTTAACGTGAGTGAGGTTTTGGTTAAATCAAGTTTTTTTTTTGTTGATATTTTTAACAAGTTGTTTTTTCAAGGATACGAGAAATCACCTTAGCGTTTTAATATTTCCAATATGACAAGATAAAGATACTGTGGTGGGATACTAAGGATAACATGTCTTGGATAAGACTTTTACGAGACATGCGAGTGCCCTCTTCCACAGGGTATGGTAGGAACTAGTGATCGGTAATGGAGAAATGATATTTGCTCACAATTTCACTGTGAGCATCGCATTCTTTCCCAGTTGAGTAAAACATCCCGATAGAAAAATTGACTATATATGTACATTTCTAATGATGGTCGTCCAAGATGTAAGACCAGAGCGTTCAATTACCTTAGAAATCATCATGTTAGGGATCACAGGAACAAAATTAACTGTGCAATTCCAAAAAAACAAATATAAGAAAACCCACTTCCAAAATCCTGTAAGCATTAGCATTGTCGAAACTACTAAATCCAATGATGATTTTACTGCTCTGTATGGAATATTGTTAACTTCCGATGTCAGTACTGGCCTATAAGAATGGAAGAAATGAAAACCAAACTTGGTTATTGATATGATTATATATGAAGATATATCAACAAAGTTATATAACAACAAAACAGTTTTCGACGGTCCTCGAATTCGCATTGCTAATATAAATAAATAAGTTAATTGATTTGAGAAGTAATCAAATTACATGCATATATTATCCATGATTACTTTTTTAAGAGCGTAATACTGGTTCTTAAACTAAAGTCATAATGTTAGCTTAATGTTTGCAATAAAAACACCGTAGTTATCTGGAAATTCCTTTTGAAATATCATTAAAATTTCACGAATAAATATACTATTTCGCGGAATCGCCTAAATTTACATTACCAAAATTTTCGTTTCCCAGAATGTTTATGGCTCACGATGGTACTGTACACACGTCTCATGTACACAAAATGAAAACTTACCATTCACCCCAATAAATAATAGTGTATTGAAAACAATTAAAATGTTTTATGTTATAGAGAAAGGTGCGAGTAATTTTTCATATTTTCTTATGTCCAATTTTCTATGTGTGTGTGTGTGTATGTGTATCGATGACGATAGTGAAAATCTATACGCTGTTCGATATAGAAAACTAGGCAAAAAGGATATACAAAAACAACAAAGAACAACAAGTACACAAAAAACACGATAGTTGAAGGACATCACAGTATGTACAAGTTTTTATAAGTTCGTTCGTTATTTTTATTATTAAATAGTTCGACAATTTGTAATATTGGTTTAGTCGTTTATTGTTATTCGTTTGTGGTAAATGTAGAAGTTAAATAGTTAACTTTATAACGTTTTTATAGTGGTTTCATTTTTTATTTTCTGTTCAATTGTTATCGGTTTTTTTTGGAGAAATAAAAAAAAAACTGTAACTAATTAATTTTCGTTTGTGATTTTTCAAATTATTAAATTATTAATTTATTAAGTTTAGTGATAATGTGATTAAAATAGTTATATATAATTAGTGATATATATTTAAAAATTAATAGTTTTCTGTATTAACGTTAAAATGGTTTTAAGACCGTCGAGTCTTCCACAATCACCAATCATATCACGTGGCCATAGTCCATTACGCAATGGCGCATCATATAGGAAAACACCATCACCAAATACAAATAATATGCCGGGTACCAAAGTACCAACACGGTCGAGCAGTATGAATAATGGATTTCGTGGAATTAGCCCGTCGCGCAGTATAAATGGATTATCGCGAGGCCGAAGTCCACAAAAAAATGCTCCAATATTAATCCGTTCGCGAGGGAATGAGTAAGTTTTCCTTTTTTTTACAGTTAGTACCGCATAATTTTATAAATGTACTTATAGGTACATATACATATTCGGATTACATTCGTGTGCATTGTTAGCAATAAAATAAAAATGAAAATTTTTAATAAATTTTATTTAGGTCTAGTTTATGGTCATAATCATTATTGTACTATTCGCTTTATCTAGGACATTAAATCTATTAAAAAACAGAAAAAAAATATTGTATTACTGCATATTGCATGGTTGTTCGATTTTATTATTTTAATTTTTTATTTTATTTTTAAAATGATTGCTATCCTGAATTATTAAGGTGAAATGATTTTAAGAATTATGTATTAATTCGTCGTTAATTTAGGCAACACAAAAAATTGCGTTTATTCACTTTACGAAAAAGTATGTTTTCCACTTTTACAAAAAAGTATGTTTTCCACTTACTTTATCCTTTAAGTTATATTGGAACAGTAAGCATTAAGCAAATATAGTTATCCTGGGGTAAAACTAAAATTGAAATATCAAATCATGCTGTATCGTTTAAATCTACGTTAAAAGTAATTTAATTCGAAAACAATGCAGCTTCTGCTGAGCTGAAATTAAAAATTCCTGAAAAGTCTGTTACGTATGCACCATGAAAATCGTGGAGTTTGTATTTCCCGCGTTCTTGCAAAATTTATCCATCAACATAATACGAATATCCTTACTGCTCTGAGTATGTATTTGATCTATATCGAGATAATTTAATCCACTTGTCTTTTTAATTCTCTTGCAATAACCTGGTCAACACATTTAAGCTGAGCATTTAATACACTTGCACGTAATTTCTAACCAATTCTCCCATGTTTATTAAACATTAAAAGCCTTAGCATATTTATGCTAAGCTTGTGTGAACAAATTATTGGTTAAAGATTAAATTAAGGATCTTCCCGAAATGTTAATACACTAATACCAAATTACTTATAATTTCGTTAACATGTGCCGTTATTTTAAATTATCTTTAGTTATAACGTTCATTAACCACGTATATATTTTTAAAATCAAAACTGTTATGATGCCAAAATCATTTGATAGATTGGAAGTTAACATGTTCAAATGTATAACTAGAATGGAAAAGCGCTCTCAAATTTAATGTGAACAAACATAAAGTGGCTGAAACCATCAACTTCAGCTATAAAATTTAGATTAGATTCCTTTAATTTGGTAAATAATACATGATTAAAGTGAGCAATGCCATAAAATTGTCGATATCTATTTGGCAGTTGGGTAGGTTTACGAAAAAAGTCTTTATATTATACCAAACACTAACTAATTTTACTACAGCTTTCGTTGACAAAAGCTATGGTGCTCGTATTTCTATAGATTTGAGGAAGGCATTTCACACGGTATATCATGATCAATTGTTCGTCAAGCGTCTAGTCCTGAAAATTGAGTTGAAACAGTGTTGTGTTTTCAGTCATATCCTATAATTCTTTAAAGGTTTCAGCTGTAAAACATGTAGAAAGTACCTTGACAAGACTATATTACAAGACTAAAATTATGAATTTTCAAATTGGGACAGTTAAATCAAGAGCTTGATGGGTTCTAAAATAAGCTATACTGACTGATTCATATTTAACAAGTGTATTTTGTTGAAAAAAAATAACTCTACTCAGTTTCGAGGTTTTTTTCTCAACAAAATAAGCTTTGCAGTTAATTGTTTTTTTTTATGTGTTGGCAGTAGAAAATTCATTTGTTTACTAAATAAAATAATTTAACAAGCGATATCCATATTTTAATGGTGTTGGGTATTATAACTTAAATTGGAATAGAGTTAAATAACTCAAAAAATTTTGAGTAGTTATTTAACCACCGTGATGAGTTATTCAATGCAATTTTTTTTTGTATTTTTTTCAACAAAATAAGCTAATAGATATATAATTACGAATGCACAAAGTGCGCTCTGCAGTAACAATTTGTTCCTGGGCAACGTGATTTCGAAAACATGATTTATTCTCTGTGTCACAGGCGCGATCCGTCATAATGGGCAAGGTGGGCAGTGCACACTCAGATATATTACTTAATGCACAAATAAAACTAATACAAATAAAAATTGAAAACCATTAATTAATAATAATAAATGCTAATTTATCGCAAATCCAACAGTTTGATTCAATTTTTTCAAAAATTATAAGTTTTAAAAATGTAAATACGAGTATGTATACGTTACGAGTATGTATATCAAAGCCGTCTTTAATTCCTTACAGGAAACCCAAATGTACTCATAAGCTGTAAAAAAATGTAACCTATTGAAAGTATTTGTGACATTATTTCGTCGTTTATATACGATTGTAAATACAGTTTAGAAAAAAAACAGCAAACTAAAGAGGAAATATAAAAAAAATTAGCAAATTTGTAAATTTTTTTTATTTTATTTAAAAACTTTTTGTTTTTATATAGAGAATATAAATAATACGCTCAAATCTATATGGCGTTATAGTAGTGTGGGTTATTTGCAAAACCCTCTTTATTATACAAGCCGTGTTCAATTTCTCGTGCACGCAGCCTATTACTCATTTTACATAGTGCATAAGTAATAGTACTGTCTCCATATAAAAAAAATAAAAATAATTTTTTTTTTCAAATTCTCTTTTTACCGTGTATAAGTATTCTTACTGTCAAAATAACTTATATAAAACAAATTGTATATTCTCTTTATTGTCGCACACCATTCAATCTAAATATTTTATAAATGAGCAGCTACCACGACATGTTTAGTTCTATTTGTTGCTTTCTTTGGAAGTAAAAAAAATGATTTACATCAAAAGTTTTAATAAATTTTTTATGTTCTTTGGTAAAAAATCTGGCCAATTGTAATCATTGTTGTTTCCATTTTCAAATTGCTTAATAAATTTCTTTTTCTTTTTAAAATATCCAACCCTCTTGTTTTCTCTTTGTTAACACACTGGCAATACCAAATAAATTTTGTTTTATGTTCTTTTGACAACCAAAAATTTGATTTGCTTTGGTTTTGCCATAAAAACCTAAAAATGCAAGTTTCCATACTGGTCCCGAAAAGCAATAAACTTAGGACTGGAAATATGGTGAATTCCGGCGACTTAGGTGACAATTCAATAGCAAGTGCAAGGTTCTATACAAAATGATGAAAACACGTGCTTTACGCGATTTGTAATTGTTCCTCATCGTCAGTGGCCAGAAAAATAGTGCATATTTAATTGAATTACTATAAAAAATTTAGCAATATAGAAACAATTTGTATTTTACTCATCATAATAAAAATTTCTAACTGAATAGCGAATAATGGCTTAAAGATGACTTGACAAATTCTATTCACCCCTAGATATGTTTGTGTTTAGTTCCATGTTTGAATGCACTATACATAGTAGTTTGTTCGTTTAAGGGTAGAAGAGATATAAATCAATTTTGAAATTTATTTATGTTATAACACTTTTCGAACGATGATAATATGAAAATTAAAACAAAATCGCAAAGTTAATTGCTTTCGGAATAAGTTACCTAAAGTTCAATCAAAATAAATTTTCCGCTTCTGAAATGTATTATCTTCCACTTTACCATGTGATTTGCCATATTAACGAACTGAATCGATGTTGGAGCCCCATTTTATTCCGCCTTTTAATTTTGCAGACGATATAAAATGGTATAAAAACGATTAGGTTAACTTTGAATAACCTCTAAACTACTCTTAACATATTAATTTGTTAAGTGTGGACTATACGTATTTTAATGTATCAAACTAGTCACGAAAATTCCATTCAAATTTGTTAAAATTTCCGTCAATTTGGAAAGAAAACTCACGACATACAGAAGGTCATGTTTTTAAAAGGTTAACAGTCTTTAGAACAAATACAACGTAAATGAAAAACGGATTAAACTTTTTCGTTTACATTTTCTGTTGCTTTCGTTCGTCATTGTTGTTGCTGGAATTTTTCAAATTTCAACATTTTTTTATTATTTGCGTGATTTTTATCGGTGATGTGGTCTTTTATGCAAATTTGTTTTGTTTATAATTGGAATTTTGATTATTCATATTATATACAATGAATTTAATTATATGAGGTTTTTAGCTTTAGTAGCCCTCCACTGCCTTCGCCGACCCACCACCTATATTACATAAATTAAATGTCGGAAATTTCTTCGAATCAACTTAATTCAATTTTAATCGTTTGCTTTTATTTAATGGTTTATCGAGTATAAACGTGTAGACATTACTTTGTCTATATATTAAAATGAATAAAGGAATCTTTTAACAATCAATTAGTACAAAATTATAAAATGGCCGCATAAATTTAAGGTTAACTTGCGTTTTTTTTTAGTCTTGTGATTGGCCTTCATTGAATTTTGTCTATTATTTTTACTAATATTTATCTAATCAATATAATAATCTATATACAAGCCGATAACTAATGAATATATTGACAGGTGAAGAATTAATAGGTTTTCATGTTTTAGAGCTTTTTTATACTATTTTGTGTAATTGAGTTTTAATGGATCCATTGTTTATTAAATATCTATATCGGAATATAAATCGAATCGTTTCTAATTATTTTACTCCGAATTATATAGTCCGGGATGTAATAATTATTTTTGAAATATTTGTTAATAAAAATTACGACAACACTCGGATACCGATATCCTTGACACGTCATATTATAGTAAATATATATAGTAAATTAGTAGTTTTGTAATGACTTCCTTGGAAAAACAAAACACTCAAAATTTACAAATAATTTGTTTGTCAAATAGGTAGTTGTGGAAAATTTTAATGGTCAATTTATTATTCATATTTATAATGTACATTTGTTAAAAACACAACTTATATCTTAAAGTAATTCAAGCAATAGAAAGAAACACTATAAAAGTTAAAATGAATTTGCTGTTGATTTTGTAATAGATGGTTGACTTTTTTTATATGTTATTAGGCTAATCGGAAAATCATTAGACC
Source organism: Tipula confusa (assembly GCA_963556175.1). Taxonomy (NCBI): domain Eukaryota; kingdom Metazoa; phylum Arthropoda; class Insecta; order Diptera; family Tipulidae; genus Tipula; species Tipula confusa. Next base: position 14,744,523 of record OY744476.1, on the reverse strand, counting down.
TGTTCATCATAATTCCATTTAAATTTTTCCTTATAAACCAATGAGAAATTAAATTTTCTGTTCAATCTAATGAAAAAATCGAATATAAGTGTATACGCATTTATAGTTTTACTACCAGCATTTCCCACTTGTTAGTCAAAAGGAGAGGTACTATCAGAATTCAATGAAAGAAATTTGGTTCAGATAATTTTCATTTTTTGCTCTACAGAAGTAATCCTGGATCATAAGATGTTTAAAAGAATTAATGGGCTTTATTTGACAATGCAAACCGGACATCACATCAATACAAGGAGATCACTGTATGCGATGATGCATGCAGGACTACTAGTTCTGGTAGCTTTGCTAAGTGATGGTCACATAATATTTATCCTGGGAGACCAAAACGAAATATCATAACTCAATAGACTAAACTTCGTCAATATGAGCTATTTTGATGCCAATAAATTCACAACCAAACCTAAACATCTCAATACAACTTAAAGATGTCCGTTAACGTTGAATAGGCACTATAGTCTATTTACAATGAATTACGCACAACCAATGTAATTACAAACTCCGTTAGGTTTCAAAAAAGTCTCGAATATTCCAGTTTTAATTAAAATGCTTTATTTGACATTCACAAAGTTTGAGAAGCAACAGTTAACAATCAAAATAAAGATATTAGTTTTAAGTAAATTATTGACTTTGCATGGGGGACAAGTTCTTGCACAAATGTAATTTGTGTGTGATTGTTTGATACAAAAATGAAACCTTGAAAGTATACCTCATATCATGCTTTAATAGCATTAACGAGAAATACTTCAGTTACTGTACGCACCGGTTGACACAACAATTCTAGAAAAAGATATTATGGAGTATAAGCTAACAACCGTCACGTATGCCACAGCAACAGTTACTTAAGCGGTAAAGTCATTACAACGGCTTGATCGATTAACAACAAAAAACACATCTAAGAAACCAAAATCGTTTGGAAGTTAAACTTGACGATAGGATTAAAACTTTTTGACTTCACTGGAATCTAGCAACCGTTACATTCGGGTTCAATGTCATCCAATCTAAATCTAATATCGGCAAGTCTACCAAACAAAGCCTACTTTCAGATAGCGCAAAGCTTTTTGAGCCATTAGGCCGGTGGGCACCAATAACAATTGTAGCCAAGCTTATGATGCAAGAACTTTAATTGGCAGGTCTCTCTTTGGACGAAGAACTTCCGTCACACATATCAACAAACTGGCAATTATTTAAAAATGCACTGCCACTTCTAGAAAAAATATCATTCCCACGTTTGATCCAATTTGAGAAGTTCGTTCTTTTGGACTGATTCGATGATCATATTATAAATTTGATTCAACGGCGTCCTCATAAATATAAAACTTACGTAGCCAATCGAATATCATAAATATGTTCAAGTCCAGTACAATGGCATCATGTGAGATCAATCGATAATCCAGTGTATCACGTGACATCGATTCAACGGTTCGATACAACCTAAAAAGAGTTATTGGAAACACAACTCTTACTTATGAAGAACTATCAATAGTTGCATTGCAGATTGAAGCAATTTCTCCTGCCGCTAGTTTTGGCACCCTTTTCGCTCAACAATACTTTGTCCAGAAAATGATTTAAAGGACACTTCCGAAAATCAGAGGGCTTGTTCTTCGAATTCTAAATGATCTAGAAATACTAACAAAAAAAGCGTACTATTCTGGAATATATTCCAGATCAATGATATATCATTGACAAAAGGTAATTTACTTTGAGTTGAGTGAATGTAAAGTTTCACATGGCGATCCTCTTAGGCTATCAGATGTTTTAACTACCTTCAGTTCGGTACAACCCATATAGCATAATATAAATACACAGTACTACTTGGTATGTTAGCCCGTTGACGTGCTAGATGTCGCTACTGGTATCGTTTTAAAATAATCAAAATAATAATCGCCTAAATGTCATATATTTATTCTAAATTTTGACGATATTCTATCGACCCGACTGAAACATCAATGGGTAAACTGTTTTTTTCTTATGATGGTTAGTACTAATGCTTATCGGTTTGAGAATGATAATAATGGGTCATCCGTTATTGGTTAAACTATAGGATCACCAAAACTCTTCCGGCCACTGGACTGTGAGCTTATTAGTAATATCAACCTCCGGCTTTCTGGTCCGAATTTGGCTTTGGTGAAGAACACAAATTTGCTGTCCCACCTTCATAATATAGCGTCTTAATCCCAGGACTTGTTTGTGACCACACATCAGACTCCCAGTTAAAAAATGGTGCCTTTGGTTCGAAATCAAGATCGAAGGTGTTCCGAAACCACTGGAACCACATATCTCCATCCCTTACAATTTTACTAGACTCCTAGTAGTTCGTTGACTCCTGGTATCGATTTGACTAGACAACTGCCTCAGCTAATCCAATGTCTTGAGGACAAGGCGCTCTAAAACTAAGCAACGCCAATAATGACGAAAACCAAAATAATCACCAAAACTTGAATGATCGAAAGATAAAAAATAAAATACGATCAACCAGAAAACTAACCTAACGAAATCGAATTGTCTTTCTCCATATGTATGTTCGTTGGTGGTATATATTTGTTGGTGGTATAACTTGGATCAGCTAAAACGGTACCATGGGAAAACATTCCTAATAAAATTATTATAAAATTCAATAAGGGAATTCGATAACTGTGTTTAATAACTACCCCAAAAATTCTACCATTCCGCAAGAATCGACCCCCAGGATATAAATTTTCGTGTTAATATCAATGCGGCAGTTGTCATTAATTATTGTCATTAATTAATTATGTTCTCTGATTTACTTAATGTTCAACATGTGACAAATACTGAATTGCTTATTCTATGAGCCATAGCGACTAAAAAGAAACCGTTATCTTAGAGTTGATTGCAGTAATTAGAAGCCCTTATATTTGGAGGCGAAACATGTGACAACTATCGCGGCATAGATTTCCTTTGCATGACTACCAAAAACTACCAAAAAAATGTCGACCTAATTAATCAGTCAAGATTCAAGTTGTTTCGCTAAATACGAATTAATTTCCAAATTCACCTTCAAGAGTTCGGATTTAAATCCAATCATCTAAATCCGATCATTAACCCATTACGATCGGATATTGCGTGATTTCTCGAAAACGTATGGCTCGATTTAGCAGGAAAGTCTATTGTTTGCTTTGAGATATTTTGGAATATGTACTTCCAAAATATGTGCATCTGTGTCAAATGATAGGAATATATGTTGTAGTCACTATGTTATATTAGTTCTGATTACGAAAAGAAATCATCAGGTGAGATCGTATTTAGGGAACACCTATATACTACTATCTCACCTGACGACACGAGCATCCGACTTTATCGGATGGTGCAGTATAATCTCAGAAGACAGAGCCACCTTGTGATATAGGCGCAGAGGCTAATGTTGGCAAGAATGGCTCCTCGGGCTAGAGGAATACGAATCTTTATGTAGTCGTGAACATAATTAAGAGCTACCTCAGGATTGAACCTAATGGAGTTGAATTGTTGCTAACTTGATAAGGTACGGGTCAGCAATGCCTTTTAAAGACCGATTACTATACGAAATACGAAATATATTTTAATTGTGAGTTAATCTAATAAATATTTAGTGAAGTAGGATACCTATTCTGAATAAAACAAGGAGTCAAATTATAAAGCTATAATTCTCAAAAAATAATTAATTTATCCAACCTAGCTTTGTCTAGCGACACGAGTCCATTAAATTGTGACACATTCGTGTCACCTAATTTTAGGTTATAAAATATTCTTTTTGACATTTTGAAATCATAATTGTTTCAAACGAAATTTCAAATTATTTTACCGACATAAATATCAATAATCTATAAATATTTTGGTTAAAAACAAGTGAACCTAATTAATTGATCCATTAAAAATAAATACGGGGTTTTTAATAATAAACCATCGCCATTGATAAAATCACCTATCGCATAAAACCGATACCCATGTCTCTTTTTATTTTTATTGTAAGTTCGTACCGTTCATTTTGTTTGAAAAATAAATAAATTGTCAAATGTACAAATGTGACAAACTGACAATAAAATGAGACTTCATAAAATTTTATAAATTGATTACATTTCCAAAACACCTCACCTGAAATATTGTCTTTTCTATTTACGATGTTTATATTATGTACTGTAGTAGTTTGATTTGTTGAACTGATAACGGTAAATTGTATATTTTCCGTTGTTTTTGAAAAAATGTACCTTTGAGGTTAGAACTAAATTAATTTTTTATTAAGTTTATTGATTTTTTCTATTAAAAAAAGTTGTTAATATTTTAAGTATGTACATAAGTCTCTTAATATCTTTCAAAACCGAATGTAAGAGTTGTATAGTGTTTAATTGTAAATAAATGTATGCGTATGATGGGTGTATTTTATGTATTTAGGGTTGATATGTGAATGTTCTGGGCTTGTGTTGGATTATTAATTTAGGTTTGTTATGTTTTTGCTCTAAATAAATAAATTTTATTATATTAGCTACCTGACGCAGTGACACAAAATAAATTGATTTTCGTCACTCATTTGAGATATAGTCCAATATTCGTACAAATTCGACGGTTTAAAGGGAAGTTTTGAAATCTCTTATGGCATTAATAAACCCCATTTAGAATAATTTTTAGTACTAGAATTGCATTCTATAATGATACATTATTTTGTAAATTACACGTAAACTAAAGGCTGATACTATTACTTTGATGATCACGAAGATATTGTTATGAATTTTTAACATTAATTCAAACTTGGTTAGGATTAACCGTAAATAATTTCAGCTGGGCAACATTTTAGATCTCCATTTACTGTAGCTCGGTGCAATGCATACCATTAAGTCGTAATGTCAAGTGTTACATCGGGTGTTTAGTGATGTTTTCAACTAGTGAAGAAAACACTCAACCATGCCGTTTTACTGGGGTGATATGTTACGTGGTTCAGAATCCGGTTGGATCGTAAAAGCTTAGCTAACTCACCAAATAGTTTGGATTCTAACTGTGTACCTTGTTCGGTTATAAGGTTGACCGGTACCCCGCATCGGGAGGTAAAGTTCTCGATTAAAGTTCGAGCAATAGTAACTGCAGAAATGTTTTTTATCCAGTACGCTTCTAGACATCGCGAGAAACGATCGACACAAGTTACTATATAAATATGTTTAACCATATATTAAAAGGTGGTAATAGTCCCTCGATATCTAAATGGTTCAAAACGTTCCGGTATAATGCTGAAATGCCTCTGTTGAGACTTAGTGTGTCCATAATATAAATACACATATCCCAGATATCGGGTCGATAGAATATCGTCAACAAATTGTATAAATGTATTAAAACGATACCAGTAGCGACCTCTAGCACGTCAATGGGCTAACTTACCATGGTAGTACTATGTGTATTTATATTATGGTGTGTCCTTCAACTATGCATTTTTGGCACGGTAATCTGGATTTTGCCGAGTAAGCTACGTCCTGATTCAAAATGAACCAGAAATACCTTGTTGATATTAGCTTCCGAGTGGTTTGGTTGCTTGAAGGTAAATCACTATCAGCTATTTTAAAGCATTCTAGTTTTCATGTGGGATTTGGCTACTTTGAAGGAACGACAAACAATGTTTGATACTACCAAATTGAATGGGCTGGGGCATTTTGCGTATTTTCGATCCTGCTCTCCTTTTTGTAGAAAAAGTATTGGATTAAGATCGCCAGTTCGTCGCTGGACTAAATGCTCGAAGCTCTAGTCTGTCTAGACTGGGATTGAGTCTTTCGAGCGTACAAGCTAGTTGCTCGTTGGTGCTGGTACTACTTGTTACTGTTTGTCCAGGATGACTAGTTGGCTCCTCTAGTTAGCCACTCCCTGGTGATGGAAGATGGTGTTATATAGTAGCTAAGACTGCGCGTCGTGTGCTAATGTAAACCACGTGGTTTAATTATTGGCTGTAAATGCGGAAGTCTGGGTCATCAATTTCTTCCATGAGGTTGGCCAAAATGCAGCTGATGGTCGTTTTTGTATTGTTGGCCCTTAAAGTATGTCCTTCTATTATTAAGTGAAAACAGATTAGACAAATGAGGAATTTTAAAAAAAGGTCGTTTAAAATTAATCTTCCTAGAATTAAAACATTTAACGAATAATTCTGTAAAATTGGCGAATCATCAACTAAGTTTGGGTTCACATTCCCAAAGGGGAATGATTATATCAAGAAATGTTAAAGGGTGCTAAACTTAGTCTGAATATTAAGGTAGATACTCCTTTTAAGACAGATTTGACAGATCGAATGAATGAATTCTAACTAATCTTTGGAATAAATCTATAACTGATTCTCCAGATTGTCTAATATTTTCCCACACCAATTTTCCAAATAAAATGAAATTTTTTAAATTGCATGATCAATTTTTCAATCGTGTCACTTTATTATGTGTCTATTTTTTAATTATATGACACACATAATAGTAGAAACGCGAAACAATGACACTTTTATAATACATGATTTGTTCCATAGAAAGTATTTAGTTTGATTAGCCTATATAAAAAAAAAATTATGCCGGTTTAATATTTATATAATGCAAATTTAAATAAATAATGCACATACACACACATTCAACTGACATACATGTATTTTGCCCTCTTTACGTACAATTCTAGAAAAGGCAGTATTGATAACATAGCATCACGTTCTAATGGCAGCCGAACTAATCCATCCACACCAGACGATAATATAAATGTTGTGATACGAGTTCGACCGTTAAATAACAAGGAGTTACGGTCAGGAGATGAAATGGTGACACAGTTTCCAGGCCATGGCCAGATATTGGTATAAAAATATTAAAACGTAAAACAAACTGAATGATCTTATAAGTTATATTTTTTTTTATTCGAAGTGTGATGTATCCGGTACACCGGGAAGCTCAAGTGGAAATGGACAGAAAGCTAAATTATTTTCATATAATGTAGTTTTTGAACCGGGCGCAAACCAAGAAGATGTATTACAATATTCTGGTATAAAACGATTAATCGAAATGGCGATCGAAGGATTTTGTTGTACAGCATTTTGTTATGGACAAACTGGGTCTGGTAAAACGCATACGTTAACAGGACCACCAGAATTATTTCATGGTCATAAACCAAATTTAACCGATGAACGACATGGCCTTGTGTTTCGATCATTTATTTATCTGTTCAAATTGCTGCAGGAACGAAAAGACGTTAATTTTATATTAAAAGCATCTTTTTTAGAGATCTACAATGAAAAAGTGAGTATACATTAAAAAATAGTAGAATAGTTTTAGAAATGACGAAAAATATTGGAACTGCTACGCGTGGTATTCTCCAACAAAGTGATCGGCCTTTACCACATTTTATTTATTTATATATATATATATATATATATATATATATATATATATATATATATATATATATATATATATATATATATATATATATTAAATTAAAAAATTATTATAAAGAATGTGAACAGGCCTTGAAATTGAATGTAAATAGGCTTTGACATTCGAGTCATTGCAATTAACTTCATTCTTGCCGCTTTCATAAAAAAATTCTGCAGAATTTTTTCAGTAATATTTCTTCGGCAAAACATGACGGAATTAAATATTGTTTATCTTTTTTAGTAAATTCCGAAAGTGTATACCAACTTAAAATTGAATTTTATTATTTATTACTAAAAAATTACTAAAAAATTACTAAAAAATTACTAAAAAAGATAAACAATATTTAATTCCGTCATGTTTTGCCGAAGAAATATTACTGAAGAATTCTGCAGAATTTTTCTATGAAAGCGGCTTCTAAACCGTGTTCTACACGAGTTATTTTATTCCCAGATTTTTTTCGTTTTCCATACAAGCCCGGTTTTGTTTTACGATAATTTTGGGATTATTTTTGCACCAAAATTATATTGGTTTCCTGGGATTTTTCGCACTCACACAAACAAAAATGAATAAAAACATTCTCAAGGACACATTTTTTCATATTTTGTTTTTCTTGTCAGTTTTAATTTTAAAATATTTTATAAACATACATATTAAAAAAAAATCGGTATTTTCTTGACTCGTCTAAACGATGAGGGAATTTGTTGCTGAAGAATCCGAAATAAAACACACGAATATAGAACAATTTTCTTTTTCCTACTATAAGCGTTTCATCTGTATTTGACAAATCTCTTGTATATAGAGTAAACATAATAGGCCCATCTTAATTTTGATAATTAAGAGTATATATTTTCATATTTTACTTGAAAATATTGGTCAGCTAATATGTAGGATTTTGGAATCTGATAGAAATTATATTCTAGTACTCTATGCATAAATCACTTTATCAAAGGCATGAGCTACATCCAAGAAGATACTTGAACATATTATTTTGCTTTCCATCAAATCTTCAATTATGTATGTGATTCTGTAGACTGGTTTTATAGCCGAATGTTTATCACTAAAATTGAATTAGTACAGGAATTAGTATAGGATGGTTTTGCTTTTAGTATCATTATCACTTCTGTCACTGTCCATTGGCGTGGAACATAGTTAAGCCTGAACACTTATAATCACATATAATCCTTTTATGTAATCCTTACATATCCAGGAGATTTATTTGAGCTTAAGTTATTATACTTCTTGTTAACTAGTGTTATGTTTTCATCTGCGTTTGTCTTGGGAGAGGTTAGAATGTGTCTCCAAGATATAATTTAAATAAATAACCGATTTCCTTCTTTTCATAAAATATTTCATATGTTAGTGCAGGTACTTGTGTTTTAGGCATTTTTAGACTTTGTTGCCAAATTTTTTTTGGATGATAGGATAGACAAAACTATTAAAAAATTATGCCTATATGAAAATAAATTCCGAATTCCTAAGAAAAACCAGAATCGACCCACTTTTACAATTTAAAAAAAGTTCAAGTTATATATTCTTAACTATATCAACTATTCCCCCCAGTGAACTTAATAATTTACCTCGTGTTACCGCACTGTTTGAACTTTATAACGGTTAGCATTAATCGTTAAATATTAAAATACGAACTAGAGTTGTAAAACAAATCGATATTCAATGAATGATTCTATATGTACAATATATACGTACCGGAAAATGTCAATAACATATTTAAGGTCCAAGGTTAAATAGTCTACATGTATGTATCAGTAAAATAGGTTCCTCGAAAATAAAAATCGCATGGAATATTTAATAAGCCATTTTGTTATTTTTAATTTGAGAAGCGCGATTATAAATAAGAAGTCTAAATAATGTATTTCATACTCGTGTACTGGGTAATTGGTAATGAATAATTTAACAGGTATAATAATGTTTGAACAATTGATTTCAAAATGCTTAATCAAATATAGTAGACAAATATGAATTAAATTATATCCTTTACGCCAAAACTACAATACGCAATAACTATACAATTTGATTGTGTTGTGACACGTGCGACCTTTTTCTTATTAACTGAGGAAATTATGGCATTCATCGTAAAGTATTTTTCAGGAGCTTTAATCCTTAGAATAACTATCGTTTGTTTGTTAGAAACAAAGTAGTTTGGTAGAAGGCGACTAAACGAGGGATGGATCACTTTGCTGACTACTCGCATTCTTAAAAAAACAGGTGAAAAAGGAATGGTCTCGGGTCGTCCAAAATGTGAGATGATATCGGTTGACTACCAAATTCGTAGGCATTGATCGTCAATTGGTCACTGCAAAACTACGATAGCAGTTGTCATACCGGTAGAGATCACAAGAAAACAAACCTTACACCAACTATGAAGGCCTGATAAACGAAGATGAGAAAATACAATATAAAAATCTTCTCACCGGGTATTGAGTATTGATAACCTCAGTTATCATCAATTCATGATAATGAATTATGTGGGAGCTACATCCACTGCTAAAGTCGAACAATCTTTCAAATGCTGAAGATGTATAACGTGCCTGACCCGTTGTCATGTATAAGAGTGTCAGAGTTGAACCCTGACGGATGATTATGAAAGATGGCTTATGACTAGATTTGAGAGAAGTGTCATGCGCTTGATATATGGCCCCAAACGCGACGATGACGACACTTACAGAGTTTTCTTTAACCACGAGTTTAGGAATTTCATAAATATTTCTGATGTCGTTCACGAAATAAAAGGAGAGCAAGTTCGCAGGCTCGCTCACACCCCGCGAGCCGATCTTAAACGAATGGTACAATGATCTTTAAAAGCCAGGGATAAACGAGAAAGTGAAGTCACACACCAAAGATACTTTAATTTCATATCTGGCAGGTTTTCATGGAATGTAGTGAGTGAAATGCGCACCATCTCGATATGTTAAGGAACAGCTGTTCATCGACTGTGATGTTTGCTTCAGCTATGAAACACTCTCGTAGATTCCAATTTACCATAAGACATACATATATTAGTAATCGCTGCGCACGAGTAATCCCATTATCAAATCTGATATATCTGATATATATATCCCTTATCGATAAAAGCGCTGTGAACCCATCGTAGCGAGGTAAAGGGGATGAGAAAGCATTCTCCACTAATCTAGTTGATGTTCGTTTTTGGTTCGGCTGACGCCTGCAAATAAATATTTTAATGCCAAGATATTTTTTGAACAAATTCATCAAATCTCACGATTGACTAAATAAAGCATTTTAAAAGTCAGAAACAAAAGATAGCTACCCGAGTGCCGCATAAACACATTTTTATGTTTATAATGGAAGCGATTGAAAAAAAATTACGTTAATTTTTAAAACAAAATTAAAATGTAAAACATGTAAAAGTGACCACATCTGTAAACTGACCACCTTTAGCATCCCGCCTCTATTTTTATTCGAAACCGCTACGGTGTTTTATTATCGATGTTTATATATCTAGTATTTCGAGTGGAAACCAAATACCATGTACTATTTTGCGTGAACACATTTCTAGTGATGAAAAACAGACAGAAGCGAAAGAATGAAAAGGAAAGGATGGCACAATATGGCAGCGAAACCCTATGTAAATCCAAACCTTGTTGTTAATAAAAATTATCAAATTTTATTTATAATATTAACTTAAAATTAATATTTAAAACAAAATTTCATTCAAAATGTATAGAAATCTTACATAGATGAAGATAAAAATTCGGTTGTAAACACAAGGGAACGATATAAATCCTGTTAATTAACGAAAAATAGCATGTGATAAAAAATAAAACGATCAAATCGCTGAAAAATAAAATCAATTGATACAAAAAAATTCTATTTTCTCCTTACAGGCTAAAATTATGTTTACTTTTTGATCACAAGAAAGCAATAAAAAAAATGATGCTGTTAGTTTGTTTATTTTTGTTTTTTAAATCTTCACACATTTTACTATCTACTAAAAAACACATGCGTTCCAATTTCCAACTAACACATTTTTAAATTGGAAATATAAACGTACCAATTACATAAAATAAGAAATATTCGTGGACATAATTTAGCAAAGACACTGAAATTTATATTTCGTAGTACAATTTATTAACACTTGGCTCATTTGTCGCTGCAAAGTTAGCGGTGTCACCTTCTATTTATAGTTATTCAATGACGAAACATTTTAAACTTCACTGGTCAGTAATATGCGGTCCCAATCTATCTTATTCTTACGTAATGTTTTTCGCTGGTACTGGTTCATTACACATTTTCCTTATCTTCATTTGGCAGCAAGAGATGTTGAATTATGACTTGACACAAAGTTACGTACTTTTATATACTTTCTGTTACATTAGTTCGATTTATTCTGACGAATAGTTATAAAATCTTAAAAAATTGTATTAAATCGACACTTTTGGCACAGAAAAAAAAAATAATATTGGGATTAGGGACGCCCGGAATTTGCTGTACGCGGCGATGACACCTCGGAGTAGATAATTACTTGAAACCATCTAGTTGCCTAACAATACGAATATATTTCATGAATTGTAAAATTTTAATTATTTATTGTAAAAAATGTAGTATTTAAATAAATTATATACAGTAAAATAGATAGTCGACATCCTAATCGTTTTCATCACTCGTATCTGTCTCGTCTGATTCTGTTTCTGAATCATCTGAGCACACATATACACCATTTAAACTTTCCAATTGTTCAATTCGAGCTAAAAGCTTTTCATTCATTTTATTTTTCTGTTTCAAGTTCTTATCTTTCTGTTTCAAACACATTTCTAAATGATCTATACGCCCCTTGTGACTGGTTTTGACTGCAGCAATTTGCCGCTCGAATTGTTCCACAGTGCGTTGGTAGTCTTCTTCGAATGCCGCAACAATGGATTTACGCAAGACAATCTCTTGCTCCACCATTTCACTGTGTAATCGCGATATTTCATTTTCCAACTCAAAATTCCTATCGAGTAAATCATCAATTTGTTGTTGATAATCGTTTGTTGTTGTCGAACGCGACATTGACGACAAAAATAATGAGTATCGACTTATTTGTGTCTTCTTGGAATTTTTATCCTCTTTCGGTTTTGTTATGATTTCCTTGGCAATCGAAGCAAAATTTAACACATTCAAATTCTCTTCGATATACTCTAATTTCGGATTAAGATTGACAATAAGCGATATTTTTTCGTGCCCCAGCAATGCATTTTGTAATATCAAAGTTAATTTGGAATCACGATACGGTATCAGAGACGATTTATTTTTCTGGCGCTCGTTTGCCATCACCAAACATCGACCTAATGTCATTAGAGATTTATTTATATTTTTCGCCTCTTTTAGACGTTTACCCATATTTTCCGTTTTCTTGAGGCGTTCGGATCCTGCGAGATCACAAAATTTATACGATTTCGATGTCATTAAATTTTTACTCCATTTAATTATGTCGACGAAAAATATGCAATGCGATCGAGATGATCGTTCATTGATAGTTGTTGAGCCGGTAGACACACGATTCATTCCGTACTGAAGAAATTTAATAGTTTCCTCAAAGGTGCGGACAAATATTTGTGTTGCACCTTGAACAAATGGTTGGCCATTGTTGGATATCACCTTTAAATTTTTTCTTTTTGTGCTAACGTTTAATCGTTGCGAATTATTTTCCTTGTTGTCGTCAGTAGTTTCGGGTGTTAATAAATCATATACGTCCTCATTGTAAATTTCTACAAATGAAACCCAAACAAATAGTTGACAATTTTCGATAAATTTTGCCTCAAAATTGTTTTCGGCTTTAAGTTGATTTAACATTTGTACGTGGGACTGAGATTCATCCATCGAATTTAATAACTCGATTTTAATTCTTCCCTCATGAAAAATTTGATCATCAGCGATAGCTCTCGGTATTCCATTTTGCAGCTTACAAACAGGACAAGTGCTTATATTATTTCCGAACTCAACAAATAGTTGAGAAAGTGCTCGAGGTAGTAGTCCAGGATTATAAGGTTCACCTGAAAATGATAGTAATTTGACATGAAATATACAAAACGAGATCGGTTTAAACTACTTACCCAACAATGTATGTGTTTTTCCAGATCCTGATGTCCCATAAACCATAATCGTTGCATTATCATCTAGAGACACCAGTGGTTTCACACACTTATTGTAAATATCAGTTTGTGACGAAAAATCATCGAACACATGGCTAAATTTGTAATGTTGTTCTTGAATATTTTTATTCTTGGAGGTTGCGTTCTCAATATTTGCTGCAATGAATGTATCATTTTCGATTCGAAACTTCCACGTAACTGCATCATGTTCTAAAGGACGAATCCGTAGGTAAACGTCAGCCATTTCTGTTGGAGCTACTAGAGCCGACAAAGAAGATTGTGGTGAATTGCACGAAACTTGTGATACGCTACTAGGAATTTCACTTGACTCATCTAAGTCTGCTTCATCCAGACTCGTCAATATAACTTTACTCTGAGGTCTCGGTTTTTCATGTAAAGGTTCAGTATCTCGACCGCGCATAAACGATCGATCTTTATTATCCATTTTATGAAAAAAATGTAAACAATTTGTATAAAAAATTAATTTAGTAAAATATAAAATAAAACTTTATTTTATTAAAATAATCTTGAGTTAAAATTTGTTTGGTTTTTTCTGACTCGGAATAATATAGTTCTTCGATGTGTTAAATTTGACAGAACTGGGCAGTTTGAATGTTTTTCAAAATTTTATTTCAGAAAGTTGGTATGAACAATATAGGGCTGTTCACCATTAGCTATACACTAATGTGACAATCCAAACCATAGCTTCCAATGTTTACATAAAGGTGGCACTGTACTTTATTTTTAACCCGTTTCAAATTTTATTGAATTGTAAAACCGTTTAAAATGGTTGATATTGGTTCGATTGCCTCAGTTCGATTTTCACATTAATGACAATATAGTAAAAACTTTGACGTGGTTAAAAAATTCTCATAAAGGTTCAGGCGTGAAGTTTTAGTAGATGTTTCTTCATTTTATTTATTTCTAGGTTATCGATCTATTAAACCCGGGTTCAGCACGAAAACCACTTGCTGTAAGATGGTCCAAGAAATCGCGTAGCTTTTTTGTTGAAAATTTATTCACGGTTGATTGTGAAGAACTGGATGATCTACTAGCAGTACTCGAAGAAGGTATATCATAGCTTTTATTAATTAAATTTAAATATTTTAAAACCATCAAATCGATATTTAATACCAAGGCATGCGAAATCGTTCCGTTGGTTCTCATTCAATGAATGACTATTCATCACGGAGCCATACAATTTTAACAGTTCACATAACATCAGAACAACAAGCTGAGGGTGGAGTGTTTATATCAAAGCAGGGTAAAATAAATTTTGTCGATTTGGCGGGAAGCGAAATGACCAAAAAAACGCACAGCGAAGGTAAAACACTTGAAGAAGCAAACAATATTAACAAAAGTCTTATGGTATTGAGCTACTGTATTGCTTCGTTAAGCGATTCAAAGAAACGTAATGGACATATACCGTACCGAGATAGTAAACTAACAAAACTATTGGCTGATAGTTTGGCGGGAAATGGTGTGACATTAATGGTAAGATTGTCACTAAAACACATGCTAGCTTGACTTATTTAACAATTCACGTTATATTAATAGATTGCGTGCATTTCACCAGCACGATCAAATGAAACTGAAACCGTTAATACGCTGCGATATGCTGCCCGTGCGAAAAAAATTCGTACAAAGCCCATAATTGTGATGGATCCACGTGAGGCTCTAATACTAAGTTTAAAACGTGAAATTGGTATTTTACATCAGGAGAATGATCATTTACGAGCGGTTCTACAGTTAAACTCAAGTCAAATGCCTACTCCAGTAACACAAACTCCTAACTCAGACACTTACACACCACATCCATTTGGTGAAGATCCAGGTAAACAAATCATCACGGAGACACCGAAAGTTGATTTAGAAAAAATTGCAGAACTTGACGGCTCCGAGCTAACCGAACTGGTTAAACTCTATATGGTCGAAAACCGAGCACTACGTACAGAAAATTCAGAATTGTCATCCACACGTGATATGGTATTGCGTGATCATGAAATAGTTTGCCGCGAAAATGAGAGATTATTAAAAAAATTGGAAGATGTTAATAGTGTTTGTTGTCGATCACCGATTATTCCAGCTCGGCCAACTTTTTCGGCCGAAATGCTGAACATGTCGACAGGAAGCGAAACTGATTCGAATGTTTGGACAAATCCGATGGCTGTCAGCATGGATTCATCATTAAATAAAGATAAAGATAATGACCCGCTCGGTGAAAGGATTTTAGCCAACGGTATACCGGACTCAATTCAAAAAGAGTTGGATAAAAGGAAAATTGGAGAGAATATAACGAGTAATAATTTCCGTCGCCACAATTCGTGGGAAAACAGCAGATCTTCCAGCGGTGGATCACAATCAAATCGATCGCGAAAGGATTCAGCCGGCGAAGATAAGAACTACTTAAGTCCAAGTCAGCAATTCGTTGAGTAAGTATATTATATTTTCCAAACATTTTTAAAATAATTGGCATTATAAGTGCACGCATACTGCTTTAACATCATCACAATCATAGCTTTCAGTTTAAATAATGGCTTACAAATATTTTATTTTTTATTTCATGTGTGTACGAATTATTTAAAAAAAAGCGAGTCAAAATTAAGAAAATCATCAAGTCATACGTCATTAGAAAATGAGGGGCGAAGTAATAAGCGAACATCGACACCGCGAACTAGACCGTCATCAGCAATAAGTCAAAGTGGCCGTCAAAGAACTTTATCGAACTTTAATATTACACGTAGACGGCGCAAAATTGATGTGTTTGGTAGTATTGTGTCACTGAATGAATTATAGAAAATAGATGTATGGGGTATATGTATGATCCAACGATTTATTGATTGTAAATTTTATGTATGTAATTTAGCATGTATAGTTTATTTACCGTTATTGTGAATCATTCATTTGCTTTAATTGTATATTTATACAAAAAAAAGTACAAAAGAAAATATAGTTGAAAAAGATCAAAAGCAAAACGTGTTGTATCCGATAATAAACGGTTTTTTGCGTTTGTCTGACGTTTAGCGAATTGATGCCATACATTTCTGTATTACGCGTCTTTGCTTCCAAAAAATCAATCGTCGTTTACACGAGGTTACTTGAAAGTTGTTTCTTTCATAAATAAGTAGCTTCTGTGTTTGGAGCAATCGTATATCTCGTATACGTAAGCAAATAAACCGTTTGATTGCGGAGGGATCATCCACAAATGTAAAAAAATGAGATGTTAATGATATCAAAACAGAAAAATGGGGACCTCCAAAATCCAAGAAAACCGGAACCCGGTTAACTTGCAGGGGCACGCGATTGAGTATTAACTAAGAAATCCCGGAGCGTTTGACTTGGTACTTTATCAGCCATGAACGATAGAGTATTGGAAGAAACTCGCTTTCTCTCAACGAAGCTCGATGGCAAAAATGTGATTTACAGTAAAGATTCCCTCGACCATCTAGCCATCTCACTGTGGCTAGCATATTCTTTCTGGAGTCACCGGACTACACTATGCCTTCACATTTTAGGTCATTCGAGACCTGAATGGAAACCACCTATATTAGATTTTCTACTGACTTGATTTTACAAGGTTTCCATTTAGCAGCAAGGCGTGTCCTCCTGGCCATCGCATCCGCATTACTGTACAACAACTCTTCTACAAAAGTGATCGGTTTTGTTAGGGTAAACCTTTAGTGTCAATCTCTGAAAGGAGATAAACCAATCGCTCCATCTTGTTTGTTTGTTTATTTCTATGCAATCTGTTTTGGGGCCGAAGCTCTCCCAACTCTTTCGCGGCTAATTAACGTCCTACTTTACGCCATTACTAGCCAAATCGAGGACGCGCGAATACAGGTTCGCGTTTTTTTCAAATATCCATCTGCACATTGCATTGCTCCAGCCAGCCTGTACTGGCATGGATGATGGTTCGGCCCATGAATTCTGCACTCCAACGGGGGGTCATAGTTGTGTTCGTCGTCATCACCGATCGTATTCAAGTGATGAAAAATCCCTTTTGCAACCCTCCCCCGTTGGGATTCGAACCCGGTACCTCCCGTCCCAAACACTGCAGCTTTAACCACTGCACCAATTGCTCGGTATCGCTCCATCTTTTTTCTACTGTACTGCCTTCTATTCTTCAACTGTGTCTTGCATAGTTCTTAAATAAGGCAATGTACATACCTCAACTTATAAGCTACTTGAAATTGTTTTGCGGCGAAATGAAAAAAAAACAATAACCTACTCACTAACAAATGATGGTGATTTCAAGATTACTTTCTGTCAATTTGTTCTTTTGAAGCAGTTTCTGCTTTCCAACTGATTTATTCTCCCATCAATTTTCAGTTCTTGTATTCCTCCTGTCATGGCATTCTTACTGTGTCTTAGCTTCTCACTTTGTAATCGAAACAACTGGTCCAAATTTAAGGTTGCTTGTTGAACTGCTATTGGTTTTATAACTATGCAAATTTTAATCTTGTGTGCAGTAATGCTCAATCTAGGTCAAGCGATGCTATCAAACAATGCTATAAAGCGTTCTAGTATCCTTTATAGCATTGTTATATGAGTGCGATGCGAATAATTTCAGGCATTTTTCGAGAAGCATACACCAGAGTGGCTGAAGCTTGCATCTGTCAGTTTTCTGATGTGACGAAGTGCTTCGGGTGGTATCGCCAATATCTCCTCTATTTAAGAGAATCTCAATATGACGTTCGTTAAAAGATGCGTGGTTCGTCAAAAGAAGACGGTGTGGTGGTCTAGGTCTTAACTAATCGTGAGGTTCTGTACTCCTCTAGTTTAACGACGGGTGGACGGAATACCCTTGGAAATTTTTGAATTTGCACCAAATTTCTGAATAATTATTTTTACTACGATTTGATATGGTCGTAAAAGTTTCTGGGCGAATACCGTTCGGCTTGTTCTTGTTTAAACAATAATGGTATCCATCTCCACTAACTTCTGTCTGATAATCGCTCCAACTCCTTTCTAAGCTGAGACAAGTAAGTATTGATATTCATCATTTCACTATTCTAATATTCTTCACTATTATTCTGGTATTCTCGTTCAAAGAACTCTACTTCTGACACTGATTTTTTACGAATTCTGGACGTTCATTGGTTTAGGATTTTGCAATTAAAACACGCTAAAATGTGTTCACTTCATTGTTTCGCACTTTTAATTGTATGCACTATATCCTTGTTCACTGGTTGAATTAAACAGAATACAGCAATTCAATCAATCGAACTTGTACAACCGCGGTGTTCATGAAAATTTCATCTGTTCTGATAAGTTGGTTTGTCTTTTTTATTGCATCTGAAAAAAAAACTGAGATATGTTTACAACGAGAGCAGCCAACAAATATTTGAAAATTAGCTCGACATATCATCATATTTGTTTGTAACGGTAATCTTCTAGTATTATGAAAGTTCATGGACATTTTACCGTTAGCTACAAAAATAGTTTTGATTAATTTAATATAGTGATAAAAATGATTACAATATCACAGTTAAATTAATTGTTAAAATGATTACAAGTACCAAACTAATAAGTTGACCCATTACACATTTAAAACAAACAAGAAATTAAATTTATATTTTACAGTTTTTTTGTAGTCACCGTTAATTAGTGGCAACTTTTGTCAGATACGATATTTCTATATGATACATTTAGTGTTACGAAATGAAAAATGTATTTACTGTAATTAATATTATGAATCATATACATTTCATCATAAATTCAACGATATTTGCCGTTATCATAACGACCTTCAAGCTTTATACATATTGTAATATTTACTTAACAGGGCAAATACATGATTATGCGTATTACGTATGTTGCGTGTCGATCAATTTGGACAAGTTTTTTTTAATATTTCCTGCATGATTATTTAACGATTTTTCGTAATTATAATTCAAACTAAATATAATTTGTTATTTTTATTTCTTTCAGTATGATTATTTAAAACCTTTGTCCAAAATTCAGTGACAAGAAAATTCGAATAAAGAAAATACATAAAGCACAAATTAAAAAGGAAATTTCTGGAAAAAAGAGAAAAATTTCATTTGTATGTATTTTCTACTCTTCGTCATGCATTTGTGTGTACAAATTTAACGAAAATAGCCGAAAGATAACAAAACAAAACAAAAAAATACTGTATCGTTTCATAAAATTATACTCAACTCCAAAACCAAACAAAAAAGTACTAGATTTTCTTTTTCTTATTTAATTTTATTTATTTAAAAAAAAAGTCAAATAAAAATTGATGAAAAATATTTATTTTTAGTTAGGTTTTGTTTTATTGTTAAACCAGCTAGATTATTAGTGTAAAATTATAATATTAAATATAAAATAAATTTTTTTTATTGTTTATAAAACAATAAAGTGTTAAAATAAAAAGTAGTAGTTTAAATATTAAAAAAAAGTTTTTGGAGATTCATCGCACGGGGAAATCAAAAAAAAATAGAACAAAATAATTGTAGTGAGTTTTGTTATTGTAAATAAAAAATTCAAATTTAAGTGTTTAAATTGTGCTTTAAAACCTAATTTTGGCTGTTGTACTCGCGAAACGGAGTTACACCATAAAGACAATCGAGTTTAATTGATATCGTCAAAATTTCGAAACGTATAGCAAAGTTTTCTGAAAAAAGGTAAAATTAAAAAAAAAAATAAATGTCAGATTTTTTATTGCAAATTCATGATGGACGAAAACATTTTTTATTTGATGTGCGAGTTAAGTGACATCTATTGAATGTTTTTGTATGGTGTTTTTATTGCTAGCGAATCAATAATTTATGTCAATACTGCTGTAATTTTTAAAATTATCAGAAAATCCTTGTTATATTTTCTCTAGTTTACGAGGTAAGGATAAATTCTTAATGTACATGAAATAAACTAGCTGCATCACAAGATAATTTCGTGTTTATTCTAATTTAACGTCAAGGTTAAACGAAGCCTATGAGTCAACATTTATTTCTTGGAATTTTGGTTTTTGTTCTTCACCAATTAATTTTTCAACATTCTAATATGAGTATTAATGGATGATATCCACTTTTTGATTAGAGTTAAGAACGAATTGGCAATACGTCACTTTAATTCCTTAAAAGTTAATTGATGCAATAATGTTACTGAGCTAAAGCTTTATTACCAAAAAAAACAATGAAACCTTTAAATAAGAATCATTGTCCCAAAGAAAGTCCCTTAGATTAATCACTACAATATTACCTTGAAACAACAAATCAATGCTTTGTGTGGTGCTAATGATATTTACATTAATTTATCGCGAATTTGATTTATATTCATTTACATTTTGTGTAAATATTTAATGTGTCATGTTATAAATATATAATTATGCATAATGTAATGTTGCATGAAAATCACGTTGAAAATGATTTCATCAATCTAGGGTTGAACACGACAATTCAAGCAGCTACTACACAATTTGTAGAAGTCGCCATTTTTCATGCTGTTAAAATAAAAATTAGCTATGCTTGTCTCATTCACACACCGCTTTTGAAACCGTGCAACCAAAAATATAAAGCATCTTTTGTATCATAAGAAAAAAGGCAAAAAAAGTTAAAACTGCAAAAGAAATTACGCAAAATTGGTCGTGTTCGAGGAATTATTTATTTAAAACTTGCATTATATTCCTCGTGGTTTTTTGCTTGTTCGGTTTAGTTATTTGATATTTGTGTTAATTATTTTTTCGTTCGTCAAAAGTTCAATTAAAATTTGCAACAAAAAAATTTACAAAAAAAAAAAAAAAACGAGAAGAGCAAAATTTAATTAATCAGTTGGTTTTTGTGCCCGATGTCTAGTGGTGATAACTTAGACAGTACCGTTGATCCCCCAGCCGCCAAAAAGCGGAAGCTGCTTTCTAAAGTATCGACAACTTCCTCCATAGCAATGGCGAATAATGGATCGACCTCGCATGATGATCATGCCGAAATTGATGAAAGTCTTTACTCACGTCAATTATATGTGCTCGGACATGATGCAATGCGACGTATGGCATCATCGGACGTACTAATATCTGGCCTTGGAGGACTTGGTGTGGAAATCGCCAAAAATGTTATACTCTGCGGTGTCAAATCTGTCACCTTACATGACACGGCAGATTGCACAATTACCGATCTATCATCCCAATTCTACTTGAGTGAAAAAACGATTGGAGTAAATCGTGCTGAAGCCTCTTTCGGACAACTTTCAGAACTTAATAACTATGTGCGAACACGGGCATATACGGGTGAATTAACTGAGGAATTCCTTAAAAATTTTCGTGTTGTTGTTCTAACCTCAACATCGAAAGAAGAACAGTTACGTATTGCTGAGATTACTCGCCGAAATAATGTTGCATTAATTATTGGAGACACCCGTGGGTTATTCGGCCAAGTATTTTGTGATTTCGGTGATAATTTCACAGTTTACGATGTCAATGGTAATCAACTTATATCAACTATGATCGCGGGTATCACAAGTGAAAATGAATCGATAGTAACTTGTTTGGACGAGACTCGACATGGTTTCGAAGATGGTGATTTTGTTACATTCCATGAGGTAAATATAAATAAAAAATTGGGGATGGAAATTTGAAATTCAAAATGGCCGACTCTTTGTTTTTTCCGGTAATTTACAGGTTGAGGGTATGACGGAACTTAATAATTGTGAACCAATAAAAATTAAAGTTATGGGCCCCTACACATTTTCAATTGGGGACACAACAGGTTTTGGCAAATATCTTCGTGGTGGTATAGCAACACAGGTTAAAATGCCCAAACAAATAACATTTAAAACGCTCGAGGAGGCGAAAAAAAATCCTGAATATGTAATCACTGATTTTGGGAAGTTTGACCATCCTCCATCGCTACACATTGCATTCGATGCATTATATCAATATCAAGCTAAAAACAATCGGCTTCCAAAACCCTGGTGTGAAGAAGATGCTCAAGAATTTTTGAATATTGCCAAAGAAATTCGAGGTGATATTGAATTGATTGATGACTTGGTTCTCACATTCGCGAAGGTAAGATTGGTCATTATTTATAATAAAATATGATTTTTCTAAATAATTTTTATATTTTCAGACATGTGCTGGTGATTTAAATCCGATTAATGCTTCGCTCGGCGGTATCATTGGCCAAGAAGTTATGAAAGCGAGTAGTGGTAAATTTTCACCCATATACCAATATATGTACTTCGATGCCATTGAATGTTTAGCCGACGAGAAACCAACCGAGGATGATGCTAAACCAATTGGTAGTCGATATGATGGGCAAATTGCAGTATTTGGTAAAAAATTCCAAGATAAAATTGGAAAATTGCGGTAAGAAATGAATTGACGTCACATTAGTGATTCATTCATAACGTAATGTTTCATTTTTTAGTTATTTTATTGTTGGCGCTGGCGCAATTGGATGTGAACTTATTAAGAATTTCGCAATGATTGGTTTGGGCGCCAACGGTGGTGAAATCATAATAACTGATATGGATTTGATTGAGAAATCGAATTTGAATCGACAATTTTTATTCCGTCCCCACGATGTTCAAAAAATTAAGTCACGTACAGCTGGTGAAGCTGTCAAAAAAATGAATCCAGAAATTAATGTAACAGCACACGAGAATCGTGTCGGTGCTGAAACCGAAATGATTTATGATGATGATTTCTTTAATAGTTTGGATGGAGTTGCAAATGCTCTCGATAATGTTGATGCAAGAATCTTCATGGATCGTAAATGTGTCTATTATCGTAAGCCTCTATTAGAGTCGGGTACGTTGGGAACACTCGGCAATACACAAACGGTTGTTCCGTTCTTGACCGAATCGTACAGTTCATCGCAGGATCCACCAGAAAAAAGTATTGCTATTTGTACCCTTCGTAATTTCCCCAACGCTATTGAGCATACTCTACAATGGGCTCGTGATGGATTCGAGGGCATATTTAAACAGGCTGCATCAAATGCAGCTCAATTTTTAAGCGATCCATTATTTTTAGAACGTGTACTCAAGTATCCAGGTGTTCAACCGCTAGAAGTCTTAGAATCTGTCAAAGCCGCTTTGATTGATGATAAACCGAATAATTTCGCAGATTGTGTTAAATGGGCTCGTTTGCATTGGCAGGAACAATATTGCAATCAAATCAAACAACTTTTATATAATTTTCCACCAGATCAAACCACTTCAAGTGGACAACCCTTCTGGTCGGGACCAAAACGGTGTCCAACACCATTAGAGTTTGATGTAAATGAACCGCTTCATTTAGATTATGTGTTCGCGGCGGCAAATTTAAAGGCGGAAGTTTATGGTATCCCACAAAATCGAAATCGGAAAGAAATTGCCGATATTGTCCAAGGCATTGAGGTTGTTGTGCGTATAGACAACATTTATAATTTGAATGAGCTAACCCTTTTAATTCATTTTCCAGGTTCCACAATTTGTTCCAAAATCAGGAGTAAAAATTGCTGTTACAGACAATGCGCTACTAGCTGATCAAAATGGTGATGGTTTAGATCAAGATCGTGTTGACAGAATATTAACTGAACTCACATCGTTGAACAAAGATAATATCAAAATAACACCAATCGAATTTGAAAAAGACGATGATAACAATTTGCATATAGATTTCATTGTGGCCGCATCGAATTCACGTGCGACAAACTATAAAATTCAACCGGCCGACCGTCATAAATCAAAATTGATTGCAGGTAAAATTATTCCGGCCATCGCAACCACAACTTCGGTTGTAGCCGGTTTAGTCACAATAGAACTATATAAATTAGTTCAAGGTTTCAATACATTGGAACGGTTTAGGAACACGTTTTTGAATTTAGCACTACCATTTGTCGGCCGATCCGAACCATTGCCAGCCCAAAAATCAAAATATTATGACATTGAGTGGACACTATGGGATCGATTCGAGGTTGAAGGTGAAATGACACTACACGATTTTATTGAATACTTTAAAAAGGAACATAAACTTGAGATAACAATGTTGTCGCAGGGAGTATGCATGTTATTTTCTTTTTTTATGCCACGTGCCAGAAGCGTAGAACGTATGGGGCTTATAATGTCAGAGGTTGTGCGAAAAGTGTCCAAAAAGAAATCACCAATCAAGGCAAAGGCATTGGTATTTGAAATTTGTTGCAACGATGAGAATGGCGAAGATGTTGAGGTTCCATACGTTCGTTACACACTCTAAAATAGAAGGCGAGAGCAACGAAGAAGACGATAACAAACAAAAAGGTGGCAAAAAAACATTTTCTATTTCGTTTTTTGTATTGGTAGGCTTTAGGAAATCATGTAACACACATCAGACACATACAAGATCACCTTTTTTCATAATTTTAAGTTCTCTTCATGTATTTTGTCCATTTCTTGTAGCTTTTCTCGCCTGCTCAGTCATGATTTTTTAAATGTACTTTTAAATTATTTTTGAAAAAAGAAAAACTTATATAATAATTAATTGAAATATTTATAATTATTTTTTAATTACAACAAAAAAAAAAAAAAAATTGAAACAAAAAAATTCGTAAATAATTCATTCAATAATATATTTTTGTATTTTGGCGCTACGTTTTGGATACATAAATTAAATTTTGGGGACACACAACATTTTTTGAATTTCATTAATTATTATTTTTATATTTATAAAATAGTTTCTTATCCAATAAATATAACTAAATAGTAATTAAATTGAACTAAATAAATATTTAAAATACAACAAGAAATTCTATATATTTTTTCGATTTTATTAAATAAAACAAAAAATATATGCATACATTTATAGATATAAAAAAAACACTGGAAAACTTTAATCCATTGAGGAAAACAAACAATTATTTGTGTAATAGAGAGTGAATTATTAATAATAAAAATTGCAAAAAAAAAAAAAATTTTTAACGCGCTTTATTTTACTTTCGATTTAAGCTGAAGAACCAAGGAAAAAATTAATATCTCGTGAGGGACAGCGTCAGTAGATGGTAATCAAACCATTTAATACACCATTTGGCTGTATTCCAAATTATCTTTTGGGGCTCATTGCTCACTAAGAAACTGAAATTCATTAATCGTGTGTATAGGTAAGCTTAACCTAAAGTAGGCAAACCTAAAGAGAGGACGCCTCAACCAATTACTATTATTGACATATCCAATTATGTCTGTGCAAATAATAATGAAATCAGTCACTGATAAAGATACAGAATTGCATTACTTAACGTATTGATTCTGATACGTAGAGTTTTGGCTAATACTGATGGAAATGAGTGGTTTACTTAGAAGATAATAACCATCGCCCAATTAAAGATTTGGCTATGGCCCTCCATACAACATGTTCAAAGTAGGATATAATAGTAGACCAAATAGGCAAAAATTTAAGATGCCACAAATAAGCTCAATAGAGAAAAAATAGAAAATATATACAACGTAAAGGCCATTTTCAACATGAGAGCCAGAATAGAACCGTTGAGAAAATCGTCTGGCCAAATTTCTCAATGTAAAAAGTGCCAAGGCTATAACCACACTCATAAATATTGTATACGAGAGCCTAGATCTGTCAGATGTTCGAGGAAACACACCGCCGAAGTATGTCCTTTCAGTAAAAATATTCCTGCAAAATGCATAAACTGTAAAGGGTAGCATTTAGAAAATTATAGAGGATGTGAAGTAGCTAATGAACTACAAATATAAGAAACAATGCGCTACAACAAAACCAAGAATACCTGTTGAAAGGAACCTACTATATAAAATTAGAGAAAAGTGAATCTCAATCAAACACGATAAAAAATAGAAAAACATATTCACAGATCGTACAACAACGCGATTCGGTGGGAAATAAGAACTGTACCGATATGGGAATGAAACCGAAAATATGGGAATGAATCAAACACCTAGAATCATTTGGAATGCAAATGGGCTAACGTAACATATTCTAAAACTAGAAATATTTTTAAATATTAAAAAATAGATATATGCCTAATATCTGAACGCGACTTTACTAAAACTTCATTTGCTAAAATACGTGGGTATTGTTGTTATAATCCATCCAGCAGAAAAAGCGAGGGGACGATCAACTATATTTGTAAAAGAAAACATCAAACACCATGAAGGAATAAAAGTTAAAGAAGAAATTATGCAAATGGCCACTATCAATGTTCAACTAAATGATGGACAAGAATTCAATGCTTCCTCAATCTATTGCCCTCAGCAGCATAACCTAAATAAAGAGGACTACATCTCGTTGTTTAAATCATTAGAGTTTTATTTTATTGCTGGCGGTGATTTTAACGCTAAAAATACGTTTTGGGCATTAAGACTAAGACCCACAAAGGAAAGGAGCTACTTACCGTAGGTCGAGCAGCAAAATTCGTATTTTGCAAAATAAAAAATGCGTATATTCAAATAAAATTCCAGATCTCATAGATTATAACAAACTGGTTACCAGAAAACTATATGTATTCAAAAAGAGAGTGAAGGACTATCATCAGATCAGTCTCCAGTAATCATGACTTTCAGTGCAACGATTGTTAAGAAAGAGTCGTTGCCTAAATTGATAAACAATAAAACAAATTGGAAACTATTTCAGAAACTAGTCAGTGGCAATATCAATCTTCAAGTGCCAGTTAAAAATTCGGCACAATTGAAGGATCAAAACTTAACACGTATATGTAGTACATGTATTAACTTCTCTTTGGAAGTTAGAGAATTGGTTAGAGAAAAACGTAAAGCACGAAAAACATGGCAGAGAAATTGGGCTCCACAAAGTAAAACGATTTTCAACTATTTTAGTAATAAACTAAAACTTACCGGTCTTAATGGTCAAAAGATATCGATTACTCCTTGTGGAAAGCAACAAAAAGTCTAAAAATACCTAAAACGCAAATACTTGCAATTAAATGTGATGATGGAACTTGGGCTAGAAGCGCAAAGGAAAAAGCTGATTTGTTTGTATCATATCTTGGAAATACATTCGGACCTCTTCCAAGACAAACTGCATATGGAAACAGAACACTAGTTAACAAAATCAACCGCCAAAGCATAAAACCTGTATTTTTACAAGAGTTAAAAGTTCAAATCAGCAATTTAAGGTCAAAAAATCTCCTGGCTTTGATCTAATTACAAGAAAGTAGTTAAAGGACTACCTGAAAAAGGATTACGAAAGCTATTTCAAATAATTAATGCAGTGTTCAGACTTATCTATGCTTCACCAAAATGACAGAAGTGATAATGATACTAAAACCAAGCAAACCACCTAACGACAAAAAATCGTATAGGTCGATTTCTTTGCTACCTACTTTTTCTAAATCATTCGAAAAATTGATGCTTAAGAGACTCAAATTGATCATAGAACAAAGAGATCTTATTCCTCTCCACCAATTCGGTTTCAGAAAAACCTATTCGACTATAAAACAGGCGCACGGAATCACAGACATAATTGAAGATGCACTGGAAAGCAAAAAAATATGTTCAAATATCTTCAAGCCTTCGATAAAGTATGGCACATAGAGGCCTGTAGAATATAAACTGCATCGAGATTTACCAAAGCAGTTTTATCAGATTCTAAAATGTTAACCGACATTTTAGAGTAAAATATGTCAATAGTCTTCGTTAATGGAAATAACAGCAGGAGTACAACAAGGTCCACTTCTGTAAATCCTATACACAAGAGATTTGCATTTGAAGTTCTTAATCAGCAGTACACCATCAATTAACGTGTGATTATTCTACAGTGGTTTTCTAAAATCAATGTTTTGTTTGAGAACTCTTGACTTGCAAAAGTTTCATGTCAGGGTCGATTTCTTGAACTTTTGTATTCGTCCTAACCTGGCATTAATTTGTTCCCTTTCGTATTGATTCTTACTTTGAAATGGCTTTATCTTTACAAATCAAATTGCTGGTCAATTTTGTGGAGTATCAATTTTTTGTAAAAGAACCTCAGTGTGCTCATTTGTCACAATGGGATAGCACTCAAATCAATGACATACATTTCAAATGAAGACGAACATAGGTCTTGGTAAAACGAAAAATCTCCAGTTTCGGTAGTTTTAGAGAGATGTGGATAGTATAAAATTTACGAGATACCCTAGATTTTTTTATAATGGTATAAAAAAATCTAGATTAGATTTTTTATTAGATTAGATCTAGATTAGTGGGTCTTGAAAAGTTAAAACCACTGTGTTGACGCCATTAGGGACAATCTTTACCCACAACATATAACTATCATGAGACTTTTAAGTTATATCATCGGATGAAATACAAACCAAACGAGATACATCAATTTGTTCGAAAGGGAATAAAATTCTCAGGTGCATGGCTTCATAAACCCTAACGAAAACAACACCAAATTTTTGAAATTGGGAATCACACAAGAGATCATGCCAAACGTGTTAGCTGATATTATTATATAAAACATAACAAACAAACTTTATACATTTATAGAACCAAAATAGATAAGTGAAATCCGATCATCAAGCATTTGACTTTCCAGGGTAGTAACAAATTATCCAAAACTATCATATTTCAATATTCAAATTCCATAGAGGAATGGTAGAAATCAATGGACTCGTCTATTTGCAAACAAATATTATCGGCAGACCGATCTAGATATTATTATGTAATCCAATGATTTATACAAAACAAAGCAAATGAATTTAAGACGTTTCTATATTGTAAGTATAAGTAACATAAACTTGATAATTTCTTGATTACATTCTGTTGAGTGGTTTATCATTCAAAGTGCTGATGTAATCATAATATTTTTTGTTTACTCCACTATTTTTCGAGGAAGCCAAAATATATTTAACACATATGCATTTAAATATTTATAAATGGTTTTACAATTTATTAATGTCCATTGAAATGGTCAACGAAAACTAAACGTGCCACTATAACATTGTTTATGGTTTTAACCTTGAAAACGACATGATCTTGAAATTTGTTATATTTCTTTTAATTCGGCACGTGATGTGTCCACCATTGTTTCGTCAATATGTAAAAAAATCGAATGACCAAGTTCTAAAATAGATAAGTTCTTCGCGAATAGTTGTAGCACAAGAATTCTGATTCGTCCGACCGTTTGTGTGTCACATTTTATAGTGAAGTGTTACTGCTGGCAAAAATAAGTTTATGATGATCATAATATGACGTTTATACATTTACCCTTACAGCTAAGGCATGTTTTGGGTATATAGTTACAATACTGACAAATTTCTGTATTTTGAAATTTCTGTATGAAACCTTTCCGTACAATCAATCATTCTGATGAAGGTCGTTCAGGCTGTTAAGCAAAATGCTATAGCACATATACGCGTATCGATTGCTTTGAAATCCAAGGCAGGTTTTTTTTTCTCTATGGCCAATATATAATCTCACTGTCAAGCAACGAACATATCGTTTCCACTTTTTAGCCATCGCGTTTCTTAAAGAGCAATGTGTTCCAAAGGGAAATGAAAGAGGCATGATCCTCGCCATGTCGTTGCGAGTTGTGAGCAATAATATATATATTATGATGTATGTCAACATCATAATTCAATACTTCAGGAAAGAACTCGTTAGTCAATTATTCGTTTTCAACTAGGAAAACTTGAGGTCTAAAGTATAAAACATTATCGCACGAAATAATCCTTGGATAGCCACAAAATTTCCATTTCAGATTATTATATGAAAATGTTTGGCCTTAACATGAAGACAATAAAATATAAAATATTGCGGCTATGTAATTTTGCGTAGTCCTTGTCGCCTGGAGAGAAACTATGATGTCGGGCTCCGTGGTGTTGGTTAAATTGTTGTTCTTGTTGAATATCGCGATCCGTGTCGTGTTATGGCGTAGTTTTCAACAAATCGAGCTCCGTTCGAATTGGACGACTCAAAACGCCCGTTTGAAATCGGATGACAGGGTGGCGTTAAGATGTGAGTAATGCCTCGAGCACTGTGTCAATGTTTCCAGATTGCCGTTATGTGAAAAGAATTTGCTCATCTTCTCGGTGTAAGTCGTTGACGTGATATTCGTATATACGTTTAAACTTCAGTAAACAATCGGTGCGTTCAGGTTCTCCAACTGTTGACAACATGTTGAGTAAAATAAACATGTTGAGGTCTGAATGCAACTCGGTTTGAGGCGATGAGTCGTGGTAGAATATCAGCTGTTCCAAAGTCATTTGTTGACATGTATGATATGACGAAGTTATATGTCGCTGTCAATGACTACCGTTGAAGTCGATGCGATGTGAATGCGAACTAGATCGTCTTCAAAACTCAACATCATCTCACCGATTAAGTATTCAGAGTGAGCAGTACCCATCGTCGCGGTCAAACGCCCCAATGGTCGCATACGCATATGCACCGACTAGTGGACTGGACACAAGAAATGTTCGCGCAACTCGCTGGCAGTAAAATATTCAGCAAAATCGATTTGTCGGATGCTTACTTACAAATCGAGGTTGATGAAAAATCACCTGCCTTTCGGTGGGCAATCCGCACCGGCATTTTTCAGCAAGTCATAGACGCTAGCCTTGAAGGAACGATCGCTTATTTCGATGATATTCTCGTTCACTCCAAGGGTGAGGAGACTCACAAAGCAATCATCAAATTGTAAATAGCCATGCCATCACCACAGACCCATCCAAAATTGCTGCATTAACGTCAATGCTGGCACATATACGTATAATACATCTTTGTACATTCCATATACGTATAATACATCTTTGGAAGAAGATTTACAAAAATAAGAAAAACTCCCGTGTAATGACACCGAACGCTTCGGTCGGTATATAAGACGAGCGCTCGGCTTTATGTGGATGGTCGCTTTAGCCTTTAAACACTTCCTTGATATATCTCTAAAGATGGTTTGAGATCCGTTTTTCAATTTCATAATGAAAACATCATGTTCTGATTTTGCCGCACAGATGACTGCATATTTCGTTTATCGGTGCCATATTTGCTTTGAGATTATGGTTAGATTGGACGCCGTGTAGATCTGTAGTTTCACGTTGGTTCCATTAATCTCGACGTTGATGTATTTGCGGCAGAATATCACTATAAACACTCTTTGTGACCCACATTATGACATTGATTGCACTTGTCTGTCGTAAATTGACAGTTTCGAACGAAGTATATACCACCGCAGAGCCAACATGGTCTGGATGGCCAGTTTAATGTTTTTTTAACCGGAACTGGCTTTCTCGTTTTGTCATTAAGTTGTTTCAACATCGCTGAAAGGCCTAGTTGCGTCTGCTTCATGGCGTTGATGACTTTTTAGTCACGCTTGAGACTAAAAATGCGTTGAGTTTCTGTGATTAGTTTCTCCAGTGATTGTTCGTTTGCATTCTCCCCGTTCAATTTTGCGGCGAGAACTTAGGTTCGAATTTCGGCGTTTTGTAAAGATTGTAAGCCCTGAACGAACATCAAATATTTAAATTGGTTATCATTTAGATCTTTCAACTTGAACTCTTTGCATTGGCGGTTTACTAGTGCTGTGTATGTGACAAAATATGTGCTCTTATTCTTTGTGGTTTGAAGACACTTGTACCGAGTATTAAACAATGATTCTTGTCATCCAAAATCGTCTTTCAGTTTCTTTACTACGTCGGGGAATTAAAAATCCATCGGGGATTTTGGAAGAAGCATATCCTTGAATCTGTCATGATAGAGTTTGCGTCCAACGTGCGCAAAACCAATCGAATTCTTTCTGCATCGTCAAGGAATCCCTGGAATATTTCCTCGTATCGCCGATATCACGCCTCGAATGTACATCGTCAGGATCATAACGGAAAACTTGCATATTGGTTGGCAAGACTTTCCTTTTGTTGCTCACCACTTGGTACATTCACGGATTAATCAAGTGACCACGGTCCAACCAAATTTTCCATTTCGGTCATTTCGATGAGAAAATTATTATTAACGGGTTTGAATTTATAATATAACTGTTATCCTCGTTGCCAATTGTTACCACTTCAATAAATTATTGTACTTCACTTCAATAAATTATTGTCTTTCGTACCTTTTGGATGGACAACTGAACTTTCCAGTGCTGTGGAAATAAAATAAAGGAGGTGGAAGACATATCATAATAAAATACATTAAAATTTGAAACATCATGTTTTATTTCAATTAATATTATTCAATTATTTAACACAAAGCAGTTTATGAAAAGGCACCCTGTAATACATATATCGGGACATGATGTACCACCAGGTATCATGTAAGATTGAATTAATAAAAATACAATATGTATTGGTGTTGATCATATTTGTTTAACTATCTAATATTATGACGTTATTAAGAGAAACAAAACAGTGACTCTCAATTTATTTTTCTTACTGGCGCGCCAATCAAGGGACTTAGTAAAATAATTTTATGTTTCGCGCATTTACTTTTAGTTTTTTTTTAGTTTATATTCTGCGCTCGGTCGGCTCAGTTCAAATAAAACGGTTTTTGTGTGTTTTTTACAATACGATACACATTTTCGATGTGGTGCACTATATACTCATAGTGTTCAGTGTTGTGTATATAATATATTAGTTTTAAAATAATTTAATAATTTTATTTATTTTATAATTTATTACCTAAGTATATTCAATAATTATGTAAGTGACTTTATTAACTTTGTTTTGGTATAACAAAAAAAAAATTACGTGACTCGATCTTGAGTTTTTGCTTCTTCTAACGTTTAAAATAAATCAAAATTAACTTTACGAATAGTTTAATTATATTGATCACGAGATTTATTATTTTTTGGCAACCGGTTTTTTATGGTCTTTGTGCACATAATTTATCAACAAACATAATATTATGTATTATACGAGTAGTACATGAATTGAATTAATGCATTGACTTTAGTGTGCGCACATGTGCTAATACAAAATACATGTGATGTTAATACGAGCGTATTGTAAATTTATGTTTTGTATCTAAATGAAGAGCGTTGCCAAGATTTTCATCGTTTAACGTATTTCCTTGAGGTGTGTTCAAATAATTGTATTGACGAAATTTATGCTAAAAATAACCGCATTGTAGTCTATTTACATAAAAAAAATATCGACTAATATTAGTAATTAGTGATTTAGTGTGATACTATGATTATTGATAGTTTGTATTAGACGTCGATGTTTAAGACGTGAGAATAGCATATGTGTGATTACCATGTGCTAGAAACTCCAGCTTCCAGTCGTCATGCTTTAATTAGTTGCTATTAGTGTTTTGTTGTTAATTCGCAATTATTATCTATCTCGCCATTTCTATACTCGAATTAATCATCATTTCGATTTTAGGTTAGTAACTTTAGACCAAACCAAAATAAAATATGTTCTATATTCATTAAAAGAATTGGGATACGACGCTTATTTGGTTGATTGATGCCTCAATCATGATGATTGATGAGACGAGAACTCTTAGTACACCAAGATTAGTTCCAATATTTGAACTGTTTTGCAGGTTTTTATATAATGTTACGAAACGTTGACTAATTACAATTTATGGATGTATATAATTAATTGGTTATTTTGTATGGACATATTGCTGAATCGATTGTTAGGTGGCCACGTGTTTCATTGTGAATTGATTTTTTTAAACGCACTTTATTTAAATCTAAAAAAACTTGTTTTTCAGGTATAATCTCGAATGATCTTTCATTTCTTCTAATGGCTCTATATTGCACTCATGTGATGATTTGTGTGTAGTATCATTTAAATCTTTAATAGGAAAGTCTTTGAGTGATTGGACTCGACTTAAATTTACGTAAGCCTGTCCTGATGCGAATATTTTCAATCCCAAATAGATGATGACATGATCAACTGTAGTTCCTTGCTTTTTGCGTCCCATTCGAATATTTTGCTTGGAATTATATCTCCATTTAGAATGTTCATGATGTGTTCATGATCTTGCCTTAAGCAAAGACTGTAACCATTACAACGATCTTACTTTCAAACTAATTTAAGGACTGCTCCATTGTGGGTGTGACTTGCTTAATTGTTAGTTGAATCCGTAAAGCTTTCTCAAGAGAGCAATCGCCGTTGTTGTTTTCTTCCCATTTAGTCAAAAGAAGCTGAATGTGGTAACATTCACTCGCAAGAATATCGATGAAAATTGAGCCGCCTTGGTAAATATTCGAACTTGTAAATCTTTAGACGGGGATCGATCTTTGAACGTTTGATATACTAAGCTAACGCTGTACCATGTTTATGAATTCGATATGAATGTGACCCCAAATGGGGTTAATTAAAAATATTTACAATGCTAAGCTAATCTTGAATGTGACTTAAATGGATAAATGAATAATACAATAAATGACCCCATGGGGTTGATTGATTGATTTTGAATGTACTGCCAAGCATTAAGCAGGATATCCCGGAAAGCGCCGGGCCCACAGTACACCCGTTTTTACATATACTTGGAAGGATATGGAAGGATACTAGTTAAGTTATTGAGATCGACCCGGTTACAGACACCTTGGCGGCCAATAGTTAGTAAATTTTTGTGGGTTAGGGAAAGGAAAAGTATGTTAGTTATGACTTAATTGGTCCGATTTCCCGGTATCCAATATTCAAACTACTGTTAGTGTAAGACAATCACATTTTTGTTGTACTGCTCTGCATTCTGCCATCTCTTATCAGCAACTCCAATGTGCCACCGCTCATCTGTAATCTGCAGAGGTTTCCTGAAAACAAAATCTATTAATGAATTAATTGCTCTTAGCCATAGACTGTAAGAAATAGAATTAATTTCAATCTGAAATTGTAATTTAATTAATTATAATATTATAAAATTATAATTCTGCAATCCATATGCTGTAATAAATTTGATTAGTTTCCCTTGAAATTCGTTCCGTTGTTCTCTAAAAGAGACCACCCAAATATTACGAACAGACAAAACCAATCTACACTCCAACAAAACTAAAAGATCCTAAGAATTACAAATACTTAAAAACAAATAAATTTAGAGTTATTAGTTAATATAGAAATATTTTATCTATTTAATATATTTTATTTATTTGTATATAGATTATAAAATATTTGCAAACTACATTTTCCTAATTTATTTGTTGAACTGCCCAAAAATTCAACAAATCGAATTTTAATAAAATAATTAAACAACTGAACTTGATCAAATCCACCGTTTTTTAGCAATTACACAATGTACTTGCATTAAAATCCTATTTATATTTATATTTTCAATAAATGACCCCATGGGGTTAATTAAAAAATCTTTATTATCCGGCGTGTATTTCGAGAATCAGTTAAAAATTAATAGTTGAAAATGTTACATGAGTCTGAGCTGCACACGTGTGCAGAAAAGAATATCAAAGTCGCTTTGCAAAACGTTAATATTTCCGCATGGCCCCTGGGATGTGAATTAAGCTCGGGCATTTTAAAGCGACCGGTCCATTAAAACGAACAAAAAAATAATAATCCTAAGCGTCTTTTAAATATTGATTGGTATAAAAAAATAATAATTCGGACATACATTTACTTATTAATCTTAAAAAAATCACCTTACTCGTTGCTGGCAGCGCACCATTTTCAATAAAATATTCATACAATTTAAAGTTAAACGCAGTTTATTTACCAAAAATTTAACTTCGAAGCAGATCGCTTGTTTCGGTTGCCATCAACATAAATCACTAGCGGTGTCCTGTGATAAACTGCTTCTAATTTTTACCAGCGGAACATAATCTTCTTCTTTCTTCAACGTTATCAGTATTATTTAATTCTATCATCTTTGGATTGTCATTAATTGCATATTGGCCAAGGGCGCAACTCATTAATTTATCCCAACATCACTTTATGCTTTCATTGATCACGTCTAAAATAATGTTGTCAGCAAGAATTTCATAAATCTTTAATTGAGTCAGAAATAATATCATCTGGCGACATTCCATCACCTGCACACTTTTTAAACGTTTTTCCGGAAGTTTCGTTTTAAGGATTGTTTCGTATTTAGGTTTCACCTTTATTAGTACGATCTAGTATTTGATCTAGTATTATTTTGAATTCTTTTCTTAAACCTGTATCTTTAAGCAAGTTTCGCCAATTATGGAAATTTTGCAATGCGGTGAATGTCCTAACTGACGTTATCAAGATCGAGACAGCATTTTAAATGTTAGAAATTTTTTGGAAAAATATTTCCTATATTACTTCTTCTGAGTTCTGATTTGCAGGAAAGGAGATATTGCGTCATCCCGACGCACCTGTTCTTAAGAATTTGTAAATTCGCTAATCCCGTACAGATTATATAGGATAATACAGTAGCAAAGTAGATCAATCTATATAAAACATATTACATAAAAACATCAGAAACATGTTAAATTACAATCACCATGTGTCTACAATTTAACATCGTTAAACGATGGTTACCTGTATATTAAAAGTAATTCCCCAACTTCCGATTTGTTCAGTTGCGATTTGTACACAATTTGAATACGTAATCAGTGCTAAAAGTGATGCGACAACGTGCAACCTTAACGAATTTTTTTTATGTACATACATATAGTAAACATAGGGTTTTCTAATTGGAACGTCTACAATTGTGTGGTCTCTCAACATTTCTCTTTTTTTTTTTTTTGGGAGCTGAAGTTATATAAATGTTAAGATAACTTCGCAATTGGATCACAGTTTCTGATTACGGTCGAAAATGAGTAGAGTTACTCTGTGAACGTTAAAATCTGTGAAAATATTGCTAGAATTCTAAATTCTAAAAACTTTATTAAACCTTTCATTTTAAATGATAGTAAAACAACAGTTTTACAATGGTTCACAAAGTTAAGAAAAAGACTATAGGACCGGAGATCAAAGATGGGTTAAATATCTTATATTTTCTAGATTTTAGAAAATTTTCGTTTGTGTCATACATTTTACAGCTTTATTGTTGTTCAACATTGACTAAAGTAGTAAGATTTTAGAACCATCGCATTTAAACAACCAACTAGAACCTCTAAGTAAATCTCAGCTAATGTCACTTAATGAAAAAAATAGATGAAAATGGGTTACTGCGAGTAGACGGAAGGTTGTCTAACCAAGTCTCAACATCCAATAATACTGCCTTATAAGAGTCACTTAACATGATTTTTACTAGACTATGAACATAACCTTACACACATCTTACACGGAGGAAAGATCTCACTTGCCGTAAAACAACTATCGGGAAAATTGGCAGAAGAGCTTGCAAAGGATGGTACACATAATTGCACTATAAACCACCAAGAGCTCCACATATAGGTGGACTTTGGGATCAGCAGTTAAATCCATCAAACGCCATTTACATAGGATAACAAGGGAAATGACTACGATAGTTGTCACTTTTCCAGCTGTTTAGACCACTTTTTCGCAGTGGCATCTGAGAACTACGAATTTTAAAGGAAAATATTTAACACGATGGGAGCTTCTGCAGAAAAGGAAATTTGGGTAACCGAATATATGATATTACTACAAAAATGAAGCAAATGGACTATAGAAGACAAGCTAATATATCAAAAGGGAAGCTAATTCTTGTTACTGATGATAACATACCTCCAGGGAAATGGCATCAACACCACGGAAAATAAGCAAACATCACCTGCTGTAGATACTTTAAAACAAAAACAACCGAAGCAACATGGATGGATGACTAGAGCAAACAGCAAATTAAGCCTGTTACTTTGCTCGCTAGCAATAATCTGCATGATGGGACATACCAAAGCACTAATATGAGCAAAATTCAATATAATGCGGTTCACTTCCCATCCCTGGCATTTATTTTGATATTAGTCAAGGGAATTTTGCTTCGTTGTAGTTACGCCACTGCATAACAGTCGTGCTATAAATTGTACATACTATAAGAAATCCATATAATTCTGTAGCTATTCACTGTGTAATATAGGAAGAAATTCAGATGTGTTTACCTCTACATGGCACTGTACTTAGAAATTTGATGGAAAACTCGAATATGGCCATTAAAATTTGATAACATTGAGCAATTTTTTAACCCAAATCTTAACCATGGTTAAGCACCATAAAACTATTAAAAAAAAATCGAATTAATTTTTTATTCTAAAATCCAGACAATGCAAATGGAAAATCCTTTAATTGCCAGCAGATTGCTTGACCTTGCCGTATAAACATATTTGTCACATTTTTTAAATCGAATCAAGATACGCTAAACAGTATGTAATATGTCTACAGTATTAGGGTATTACCTAAAGTCAATCAATTTATCATTTTACTAAACACTTATACGGATAGCGCGTTTTAACAAAACGTGCGTGTAGTTCATAATTAAATAACTATCTTGTCGATATAAACACGAGTATGTTGATAAATAATTGTTCAATTATGAAATGTACACACGATCGATGATCGATTGATCGAACGGGAAAATTAAATATTTTCGATTGGTCCATTAAATTTTTGTATTCTGTCTTATTTTTCACTGGTGGCACGATTTTAAACTGCGAAGGTCACATTTTAAAATTATATTTCAATACCAAAAGGTGCACAATTAATTTCAAGGTAAACTTTAAATGTAATAAGTAAGCGGTTCTAAGAGAGTGTATTTGGATGGGCATGCAGAATGAATAGAAATTCTTTTGCTTCAATAATGACAGTTAAAATTGCCTGTGTTTAGCTCGTACACCTAAACATGACTAAGCTATTATAATATAGATGTCATGGTCAACGGTGACATTGAACTTGTATTCGTGCATATAATCATTCGTTGATTTGATTGTTTAACATATGTCTTCGTTTTCTATCAGAGCTGACTTCAGGCAAATGTGTCCTTTAATACAATTTTGCAATGTTGGCCATTTTCTAGTAAATGACGTTTCCGGCAAGAGTCTAGCATTCACCACTATCGATCGTTTTCAAATTTGCAAATGAATTTGAACTTTTGACATTTATACACAGATTTCGGCATTATTTGGATGTACTGTGTAAATACGGCCTAATACGCCAGACAATTTGCGTGCCTTGCTCACATCGTTAGAATTTTTTCGATGTGGCACTCCATCTATAATATTTAAAACTTCTGCGTACAACAATGTTAAGTTCTTTGCACAGCGAAAAAGAAGCTGTCAAAGTCAACGTTTATCTTCTGTTATCTTCCGTAAAATAGGCTCTTTATCAATTTTTAAGGTAAAAACTAAGATGAACAACAGTGGGATGC
The DNA here is from genome assembly GCA_963556175.1 of Tipula confusa. Classification (NCBI taxonomy): domain Eukaryota; kingdom Metazoa; phylum Arthropoda; class Insecta; order Diptera; family Tipulidae; genus Tipula; species Tipula confusa. The sequence continues at coordinate 14,704,889 of OY744476.1, read as the reverse complement.
CGACTCTGAATTGGGAAATGCAAAATACGCCACACAACATCATTGTTGTTGATTTATTGACCATCTTGATTGATTTGACGGAATTGCAATATTCCACGTTGATATTCTGATTGCAGCTGTGAAACCTCCATACCCGGTTTACAACATCTATAAATTAAAAATAACTGTTATCTCTAGAGCGAGTTCTACTTGTATCTACAGCACCCAGACTACGCCAATGGTTTGCAATTTACAACATTTGTACAAATTTATTATCGATAACAAAAAAATGTAGATGACTTTGCAGAATGTTTAAAATATTCTATTATAAGAATATACGTATTTCACAGGTGGTTTAAACGTTTCGCAGAATTACAAAATATGGTAAAACCGAAGCGATATACTGTAGTAGTTTACCTTTTACATTGAAATAAAAATGACGATAGGTAAAGCATGTTTTGCGCAGTTACCTTGGAAAAATGTATAATATTTGCTGTGATAAAAAATTATCATCAGCTGATTTGATGAATCATATAAAAAAATCTACAAAAAAGACTGCGTGGATTAAGGCTTATTTTCAAAATTGGTTATGGTATTGGTGTGTATGACTAAAGGTTTTAAATGTAGCTTTTTGCCCATCAATAAAAGTAAAGAATGATTATGACAGAGTTAAGCTGAGCGCCTCTCGATTACAACCAGAGATGTGGTTAATTTTCCAAAATCATAACCTTGACGATGTGATAGAGTTGTCATGGTATCAGTTTTGAAGTAGGTTTTCTAATCTTCGTTTGTTAGATCAGCACCGTACAACGTCTCGTTCTTATGCACTTTTCGAAATATGTGAGAGCTCCTTCAACTAAAGGGCACCTGATATCTTGTCGATATACCTCCATCGCTTATTTATGACTCGTTTTATGATGGGTTATCGTTTTATGATTAGCTGTATTTTTTTTTATTACTTTTTAATTATGTGTCTCGTCTTATCAGTGATTTAAAATGTATTTGTTTTGTAATTGCTATAAACCTTAGCTTGATTAGTTGCTGGCAATTTATTTATATTATTATACGCAATAATTAATTATCATGTGGCGTACAATTTTAAAGATTATTTTGATGTGGTTCGTCAAGTTTTAATCGTTTACAAGTAAATTAAAAATTGACAAGAAGTTTTCATTACATCAAAACATAAAGTATACACCCTCTAAATCAGCGGTGCCCACCATATTTGCAATTGTGGGACAATTTCATGATATAGTAGCGTAAACGGTAATCTATCACGTCTCTAGAGAGACCTTTTGACGAACTGTATATGAACGTTGCAAATAGTTAGCCCAACGAACGTTTGTTTACACACGATTCGGTAACAGGTACAAGATGTAATTATTAATTTGAATTTATTAATGTTAACCTTGGGACCGTTGGATTAGTCGGTTGGAGTGACGTGACAAAAGAGTTGCTTTCCATAGCTTCAAACGCAATTTTAGCCAGTTTTAGCGCCATTTATCTATAAAGTATGCCCATATACCCCACAAAATAGTAGAGAATAGGGCCAATAGCCGCCCTATAACGTCAATAAAATTCAGAAATTATTTCATTGATGAGTAAATATAACTTTGTCATTTTCTTTCATATTGTCATTCTCAAGGCGGGAATTCATATTTAGCCGCTCTTTAGTTAATATATCAACTGGTGGGGTACCTGCTATAATACACATGGCCGCATCCGATACAGTTCTTAATGCATAAAACACTTTAAGTCACACAATCTATAAACAGATGTCACTTGCTGCTTTTATGTACAATTTTCCGTAGCACTTACCCAAATCGATACGCCATACATCAGAATAGATGTAGCCACGTTACTAAGTAATAATCTGCGTCTCTGACAAGCACTTCCTACGTTTGGACTATTCTTGATAAATCCATTTACTCTTCCAGCTTTATCACATGAATGGATTTGTTGTCACTTACTTTAAACTTTATAATTCCCGTCTTCTGTTCCGCTAAACCCATAGATGTAAACTAATTCTGAATGACTCCTACGCTCCAAGAACAGATCTCTTACATAACCTTTCTATGTTTTGTCACCGAGACTATACTGTCCTATTTGGGTTTCGATTATTAATTTTTTCAAAAGTTTTGTCTGTTTTTGATGTTGACACAGCCCAAATTCCTTATCAGTTTCAAAACTGAGCATTGCCGCATTTGGACTTTAAAGCAAGAGGGACTTTACGCGAAATATTAGTTTTGTTGTTCATCTGTCTGTCTAAATTCGGAATACCATCCGAATATTGTGAAATTTGTTCGTCAGAAGTGTTCTCGCAGTGTGACATGGTTTTAGTCTGTCAATGGATTCTTTTCTATGTTTACTTTTAATATCAAATGTAAACGTTTTGTCGGCTGTTTTGTTTATTTTGAAAGGTCCGGTGATATGGCAGTTGTAAATATTTTCGGCCTTAAAACTTTTATCGTTAGAATGTCTGGATGCTGGTGGCGGTCTAATTTCATCAAAATGTTTGATTCATAACTACTTCAACTGGTGTGGTCCCAGCTTTGTGCCATCGCTCAATCCCGTTGTAATTTTGTTGCTTGTTGTCCGTTTACGTTGAAGACCAAGTATAAGAGTTGATAATTCTGCAAATAGTTGTGATATAAATTGCGCTCCTCGATTAGTAACTATAAATACAGGAACACCGAATCTGACTATCGATGTTGAAAATACTGCGGATGCAACTATGGCAGCAGAAATACCATTTCCAAAAATTGGAAGAGGACCGATGATATCGAGATAAAGTTCTGATAATGGTTGCGATGCAACTAAAAATGATCCGAGAGATGATTTAGTATGCCTTAAAATATTGCCGGAAATGTGTTGAATGTCCGACAGTGAATTGGCCGATGGAATAAAGATGTCTAAACTGACGAGGAGATGCTTTTTCCGGATTGTGTTTAATTCCAGAAAAAACATCAAAAAATTCTCTGTTGCATAAACACTATACCGTTGTTGCGTGTCGTTGAAACTTCGGAAAGAAACTGAGTGACTCCCAAGTACTAGTTATGTACTGCTGTACTACTGCTCCAATAGCCAAATGTGCTGATAATAATGGGTATGTGTAAGTATTGTCGTATCGCATAGTTTTTGTATAATATTAGACATCTTTCCCGCAGTGTAGTTAAAGGTTCAGTTTTATTATGCAGCAAGCCTAGATCAATAACAGCATGAACACTAATCGACTCCTTAGACACCCCTTCAATTAGTCCAACAAGCTGATCAGAGCCAAAATACTAAAAAACACCAACATAGCATGGGACAAAATCTCAGAGATACACAATCTAACCGCACCTTGGTTAGTAAATTAGCCTAAAACCATAACGAATTCCCCAAAATATCCGCCCAAATAAGGCTTCTGGCCGCTATAGTCGACAACTCATCAACCCTAGCAACCAAAACCCTCTCAAAAAAAGCAGCGGGTATCTATTAGCAATACCAAATGCATGCAGCCGCCTTTCCCTCTATCGTCCAACATCAAGACATGTCAAAACCACCCCAATCGATCTTCAAATCCTGGAAAAATAATGTTAACTCGACTTCTTATCACAGAACCGATGAGGCGTGAAATTTTTGAATCCATCACAAATTAACTCATCCGGGAGTTACAGTTAAGACTTCCAGAAAAAATGAAAGCAGAAAAATATGCGCTTGAAAATATGAGCTTGTTCTTCGTTTACTTTCATGAAGTAGAACAGGAATTTTCATTAAATTTATGATCTCGTGGTTGACAAAAACTCGGTGCGTTTGGGTTACAATTACACAGACATCATCTGCATATGCTAGAACCTGGTTGGACTGTTGGTACAAGATGTTGCCCTGAGGTGTTTTACTTTTATTAAAGATAAATTCTAACATGAGATTAAAGAGTGTCGGGGATAGCTAATTGCAAAAACTCCTGATAAGTTAAGAACAGGCTTAACTTTGACACAACATTGTCACTGCCTTACTGTCATTTTACATAAACGAACATATTTGTCAGGTATCCCCAGACATCTCAAAGCAAAACATAATCTGATCTCCTTTTTTAAGGATAGACCACAACGCGGCCATTTCCCATTCTACAGGCATAACTTCGGTTTGCTTTACTAATCGAAAAGATAGTTTCACAAAGTATCCATCCAAATATTAAGAGCTCAGAATTAAAACAAGCAACCGTTTCGTTTTAGTATATGTATGGCCAATGTAAATTCCTCGTAGAGTGGGTCCTCTATACACATTTCCGCAGTCTGTATTTGATATAACCTTCAAACACAGCATTTGACACTTGTTGTACATTGAATAAATCAGAGAAATGTTCCTTTCAAGTGTCGAGCACTGCATCGATGTTTAAACGGAGATTTCCATAAGGACCCATGATTTCACAAAAGTCAGTAGGATTTTCGCCAGCCCTATAGCATTAAAGTCACCTATCGCTATTCTGACCTCGTGCTTCGGTGTGGATTTCATCAGATCATCCAAATTGTTCTAAAATAAATCTTTATGTTTGGGTTGGCTTATCTCAGTGCACGCATGAACAGTGGCGCATGCGTAACCGTAGCTTACACATCATCTCCACTGTGAAGCAATTTATAGCATTGAGACACATGGTCTCTACTTTTTGGCAATCGAGTTTCCTGGAGAGCAATGAGTTCCAAGCGATACTGTTTCATGGCTGATATAGTGCACGTTTCACGTACAAATCCTACACTGCATGTCCAATATCATAAGCGAGCTGAATCAACACGGTCCAGCAATGGCCTGCATTAATCGATTTTTAAGTATAGTGGCAATTAACACTTTTACATTGACGACTTGTGCAAGTATATCTTTCTCGTTCACTGTATGTCGATCGTTCAAAATACAACGAAAATTTGGTCGATGAAATAACTATCAAGGTCATTCTATGTGATCTGTATGGATTAGCATCGTCATCGGCATTATGAAATCAAGCGTGTTTTTTTTTTAAGTTTTCACCGAATTTTTTCTTTTTGATATGATCTTGCAAAACGAACATTATTGCTTGATGCTGTTACACAGTTTTTGATAAAAATATCGTTCGCATGTCACATGGATCTTGACTCGATCGAGTTTTATTTGATAATTTTCGTGTTTACAGCGTGCACATCACGAAGTATTGAATAAATATGTGTCTTATATGTTTGTTAGTTGTTGCTGTGATAAGAAACCGACAGGTAACAAATTTTTTTTTTTATTTACGATCTTCACTTTATAATTTAGTGTAACCTCAATTTAGTGTATAGAAATTAGTGGAAGCTGCTCGTATTACATTAAACGTAAGTGTTTACATAGAGTTTTTTTTTGTGGTGTTTTCAAGTGTTTGCGGCTTTAATTACTATATATGTTAGAGCCGGAAATTTAGAATTGTTGTGGTTTTTTTTTATAGAATCGAAATGGATAGAATTGAACGTTGAAAAAAAAATTCTATTTTCATTCAATTAAATGTGATTATTGTGTGAAATTGCCGTCGTAAATTATGATTAGTTAATGAATTATAGTTATACAACAGTGTCGTGTTTATTTAAGTTGTCGATATTTTATGAAATTATAGGTGAAACGTAATATTATTTTTAAGGTACTTGTGAAAAGCTAGTTACATTTTACGTGACCTTAGAACACCGTTATCTGATGTGATTATCTGATTTTTTGATGTGTGATGTGAACCAAGAACGATGGCTATCAAGCTAACGTTATCGTCTGTTATTTTAAAGTTACCGCAACATGTTTTTTATGATATTGTCGGAAATCGCTACTCAATATGTAGATCTTTCCACCGAATAGTAAATTTCACGGAATTTTTATCAATGATGGACATTAAATTTCCCAGGTATACAAGAATCTAAACGAAAACAACGATGTTAAGTATAGTTATCATTTATGGAATGGCGTCCGGTGTTTTAACAGTCGCCCAAATGCTTGTCGAAAATATTTGTTTCTATTATGGTGTTTGAATTTTATTTATTTATTAATCAACTATATAAACACTGACAAATATAAGTCATATCTTACAATTACTTGTCAGTTAAATACTTGTCAGTTTTATCGTAAAAAATAAAAGACAAAAGGAACTTATAACGAAACCAAAGCCGCGTATCCACTATAGAGTTTTTTACGTAGAGGTAGAGAAAACTCTCGCGTAGAGTAATGTATACACCCTGTAGAGCTCTACACGCACTCTACGTGACAGTTCTATTGCGTAAAAAACTCTACAGTGTATACGCTATTGTTTTAAGCTTTGTAGAGCTCTACACTCTATCTAGCATGTTTGATAAAGTTATTTGCTCTACAGTAGAGAAAGTAAATGTAAATTTCCACGTAATTTAAAATTGAATTGGTCATTTCTTTCAAACGCATGTGTGCATTGGCAATTAAATATTTAGTGATATTTCTATCATTTCGATGGTCATTCGCTTTCAATAATGTTGAAATGTTTAAAATATTGTGGTTAACCACCAATTGAATTTTTTCAAAACACACCTTATACCTATACCTATTCTTCTCCGGCTGGAATAGATTTTAAAGGAAGAAGATTTTAAAGAGGAATTCACTAAAAGTTTTAATCTTGAAATTATGGTAAATTAGGGGTGAAATTTGGGTTATACTTGGATACCTTAGTTGGATTTCAGGCTTTAATAGCTGGAACCCAAAACTATTATTTCGAATTTCTGTCTTAGGGCCCCTTACAACTACTTATAAAAGGCACAGGCTGTTGTCTTTATATGTTGTCAAATAATGGTTCTTTTTTAGCAGTTCTCTTTAAATTAGCTTTTAGCTGGTCATCTCTAATTGAGGTAAGAAATCCCCTACGAATCGAAATTTCTATTTGCAGATGTGCCTTGTATAAATACAGGTTAAGGTACTATTCGTAATTGAATTCAAAATTCCTGAATATTCTTGCGTCACTAATTTCACTTGAGCACTTGATATTCGAAGGGAACACTTTGTAGAATTATCTTTTCGACCTCATTCATTTAGTTTGGCAAAGCAATATTTTGTCTGAAGGTTTTTGTAAGCGCATATTTTTCTTTTGAATGATCGGAATAACATATTGAAATTACTATATGACATACGTAGAAAATTATCATAGGCGTTTGTACGTTTTCCTTAATTTCATTCATTGGTCCACGATAAAATCCGGCGTTTTGCTTCCTTTTCGCGATCCACTCCCGGTCCCAACACTTTCTTTTTTTCTTGTTTTCTTCTTCAAGTAAAAAAATAACGGCACTGGCAGCTTATTTTTGGCGAAAACTCATTTTATTTTTGATATTTTTTATGCAGTAATTTGTGTACTGAGTACGCAAGAACGAGCGACTTAAAATAAAATGTCTGAAAATAAAATATTAATAAAATAAAATATAGTAGTAGCCGAGCGCTCTACCGTAGAGACTCTTTGGAAAGCGGTAGAGTCGTAAAGAAGCTCTATAGTGTACACACTACTTGCAGAGACTCTACACTCTACACTCTACGCTCTACCGAAAAACTCTATAGTGGACACTTGGCTTAAGAAATATAACATTAATTAACACTCTTATTAAAATAATAATAATAATATTTATAATAAATTTTTAATAAATATTTAATAGACGTATTATCATCTGCTTCGTCGTTGCAGTGGGTTGGCAGTATACTAATTTTAGCGATGGCTCTTTGGAGAGTTTCATGTTGAATTTTTAAAGTTCCGAGTCTAACTAACTTATCATGTCCTGGGTGTGTTTCTACCGCTTTTGCCTATCCATTTCATTGGTGGTATATTTTCATCTCTTATGAAAACTATCTGGGTCTTTTTTCTGGAAACTTTGCGGTTATTGAATAACGACGACTGAGAGCCCACTTGTACACTCTCTCCAGCCGACGGGTCTGGGTCTCCGTTTCTTGCACCGTCCTTCCTAATCTAATTTCTCCATGATGATTAGTTTGTTCTGGGTTTCCCACCCATCTACTGATGACAAAAATTTATTTGCCCATGCATTCAGTCATGCGCGCTGATCATTTGTACAACCAACGCAATTCTAAGATATAGTAAAGTGGTCAATGCTTCGAATGTAAGTTGTGCCGGTGCGATGATTTTATTCATATGTTGTTTTCCTAATTTTACTCCCGCTTCCCATTAACCACCAAAAACTGGAGATCCTGGTGGAATGAAATGCCACAGTATCCGTTGAACAGAGAACTTGTTCGAATTATCATCCGAATGATGATAGATCAGCCCTGCTTCAAAGCTAATTTGGCCCAAAATCATCTCTTTCAAAATTTCAATTTTGTTGTTGCAATTGCAGGTTAATTTTCATGCTTTACTAGTCGATTTGGTTAAAATACTAGTTAAGTTGAACTGCCTGAACCATCAGGCACATTGTATTTTTAACCGCATTGCATGCATGACGCTTCAATACTTGCTTTTTATGGTTGATCTAATGCGCTTATTATTTTTCTCGTGGTAACTCGGCATGCCACGAGTTTGGAATTTCTAGCTACTACGTGCTACAGTTATAACAATGAATTGGCTCGCAAAACGATGCCAAGCCACAAGCGTACTCGCTGCTTTTTTACTTCATAAATAAAATTAGGTATTTTAATCAAATTTTGGAGAGAACTTGATAATTGCCATCTTCGTCACGCTTAGGTCATGTATCATATCCACCGGTCATAGTTCAGTTTTCTCGTCCACACAGTGAAGTGGAAACCACTAATTGCTCTTAGGACTAATTTCAATTTTACAAAGTTATAATTATGTTTTTATAAAAGAATGGAACTTCTGTTAATCCACTTCCATCGCCTCACTAGAACCAACATTTTTGTCTATGTGCTAAGACTATTCCAAATTTTTTGTTGGATATAATGATGACACTCCCACTTTGATAAACCTATCACCGGTATTTTAGGATACAATATGTTGGCGCCCAGTATATTTAATTTATCTACTTTAAAAATAAAAAAACGAGGTGGCTGTGTCGTCTGCACGGCCGTAGTTATACGTGATAACGTAAATATGTAGTGTGAGAAATGATAGACTATATGGATTTAAACGATTAAGTATTGGTCGATGGTACGAGAAATACGATATGAAGGGCAAGGTCTCTGTGGTGATGTTCCTTTTTTGTTTTTTTTTTTGAAATTTTGAAATTGGCTACTGTTCTGTCATAGTCATAAAGAGCATAGAGAACGATTCTTGTATTTCAGTGAAACTACACTGAAGATGTAAAGTGACATCTATTACTATTAATATGTACCACTTTATATTTCATTTCACACATATTTTTATGTAATTCGCCTAAATGTATGCATTATTGTAATACCAACTTTCATTTGAAAACAAATAATTGCAATAATTGGGCAATTAGAGAGACATTCAGACTGTATAATTTGAAATTTATGTTTTTTTTTTCTTAATAATTAATGTGAATACTAAATATTTTAATTTTAATTTAATTAAATTGCACTGTTCTTTACGCAAATTTTGACACCAAAATTGGTTCGATCAGTTAATGCATTCTCTCGCTAGCATGTTAAATCGCTCTAATCAGAGGTTCGCGGCGCGCCCTCCACCGCCTCCTGTTGACCACAATTTGAAAATACAAAGAATGATGCACCGAAATTAAAGATGGACCTACGCAATGATATATTTAGAATGAAGTAATAGCTTATACTTAATGAGTTGTCACCATGCAAACAAGGACAAATTTCATTCGATTTTCTGAACATGCTAGCGTTAGTTCTGAGTTTAAAAACGTTATCACGTTAAAAAAAGCGAGTTGAAATTTGCAAAATATTCCTGCACGACAGTTCTAAGGTTGATGTGTAGTGCGAACATTTTATTTTAATGTAATTACTCAACCGGTTCGTATATATAGGCCATCACCACTTGATTACACATCAATAATTTACCATATATGGCTGTCTAATTTTATGTTAACTTTCACTATAACTTTATATAAATTAGTTTTGAAATAAAAATTAACTTTCATATATAAGTGAACCTTAGTTTTAGAAACTTGTTTCACTTTTGAGGTCAAGATGAGTATAATTATAAACTTAAGCTGTTGAATTAGTAAAAGATGTTACTGTCATCATGGTCCCGTTTGGTTGATCATGATATTCATCCCCAGCCAAAAGATCGGAGGGGTGAGAACCTGCTCTGCAATCAGCATTCTTGTTTTTTGTGTGAGACATACTAAAACTGATAATTCTGCAAATTGATCGTTGATACGCCAGAACCTGATTGGACTCTCGTTATAATATGTTTTCTTGATTTGTTAAATTTTTTTGAAATGCTGATTCTAACAGGATGTTTGGTCACAGTTAACCGTTTTCAATGCATCCTCTAAACTCCTCCGATTATCGAAACATACCTATATTACTTTTGGAACATTATATTTCTTAAGTTATAGAAAAGGGTTTTGTTGTTGAATTTAGCCATATGTTTAGTTCCATAAAAACGTATTTCTACTGCCCAGATATTGAGAAGATGCTTGGTAGCTGATGAAAAAATGGCTGATATTTAATTAAAATTAAAATATTTTAACTACATACATTGAAATTTAGTAAAAAACATGATTTATAAAGGAGCAATTCGCCTGAATGTCTTTCTAATAGTCTTTAATATGCCGTCATTTGTTTAAAAAAAAATGATGGTATTACAATAATGCATACATTAAGGCGAATTACATAAAAATACATTTGTGTCAAAATTATATAAAAAGTAGCACATATTATGTGTAATGATAGCCTTGGTTCGTCGTAATTCAGCGATCACTGAAGTCATCAACTTCAGAGTTCGAGAATATCTTCTGGTTTCTGTACCAGGCTCTCCTCCCTTACATATATAACCATTAGTACGTAACGCCATATATCAGCATGTACTCTGAGACTTTGAGACATTGTGCTTTGTGGCGACTGTAACATTGATACCATCGCTAAACCCGAATGCGTGCTGTTTAAAGAATCCTTCAACTGAAATTGCGTCTCCAACTACTAATCACCTAAGAACGCTATAACGTAGAATACCTCGGCCGTGCATACAACACAGCCCACCGCGGATTTTTTTCGTATTATCTTTGTTTGACAAGGATCCTTTACAGATACTTCCTTATTCAAATGGCTTAACTTATTAAGGTTGGCATTATTCGTCATTATTATTAAACACTTCCAGTTAGGATTGGTCAAACGTTGGGCGATTGGTCTTAATTTCTTAAGTCAAGAAATGCATCTGGTAAGAATTGTACTTTTAAGATAATAAATCGATGGCTTATTTCTATTAGTAAATCAAACAGTTTAACTATAGATCTTCCAGTAAGGACACTTGATTCTTTATTTTTATGTGAAAGAATATTTTATGGCATTAACTAAGAATTTTAAATGTTGTTCTGATATTCGCCACGACTTTGCATGGTATGACACATATTCGGGAGCGCTAATTTGCGATTACTTTTTCGCATAAGTTTGACTGAATTTTTTATTTTTTTTAAGTATTGATTAGTCAGTAGATTTACTTTAACATTCGCACTATTTGTTCAAGCCAAGCACACAAGTATACGGTTTATTCCATCTGCGTATTGGAGAGCTTAAAGTCACCCTGTACAATGCCATAAAAAAAGTGTTAGTCTATGAATTCTGCACACCACAAAGTGTCATCATAATTCCGTTTTTGCATCCTGCATCTACTGGGATTCAAAATATTAAAAAATATTTAGAGAGTATCTCTTCCGGGTTGAGCTTTGGTATATTAAAATGTATCAGTAAACTGGTTGATCTATGTGATTTATTTTAGAATTTTACTGATGCCATTTAATCAAATTTCGTTCCAGTTAAGAAAGTTCTGGATTATTATCATAATTGAGTGAGTTAAGAGACGCAACGTATTAAAAGTGGAAAAGAACAGGTGACCGTGGGCACAAATCGATATATAAGTATTATCAAGTATTATATAGAAACCAGACGACTAAGTAGCCTTATTCCAAAGTGTAAGCAAAAATAGTACTTTTTTTTAGATCCCTAAGGTAAAAATAAAGAGGCAATGGTACTCCTAAAGAAAAATAATACACTTTGTTACAGTACCCACAGGCCCTCTGGTGCTTCCTTTCGCCGATATACATTTACCACCAGAGTCTAGTTCTCGAAATAGCTATTTACATTTTAAGTGACTTAATGATTCTGATGTTGTAAATGCCATAGGTCGGATTAAATCTATGATGATATGATTTTTTTTTTTAGATAAATTATGTTTATTTATTTTATTTTATTACAATCTTTTATTACAATCTCCTCAACTAATGAGCAATTTGTTTCTGACTTAATTTACTAAGATAAGTATATCTATGACTCCACCTATTGGCGTTTCACAGTTTCTGGTAACTTGTTGGATCTAAATCAGCAAGCCGCTGTTTGTTCTAACAATTAAACAAGTTCAAAGGGTTTGATTCTTTTTAGTCTGCGTATAGTATTGATGTTGGTTAACAGCTAAATTGCCTCTATATTCACATGTTGCTGGAGTCTTTCTTCGTGTGTCCTTGCATTTTTTTAATTTCAATTAAAACAGGGTCCAGTTTAAGGTATCTATTCACTATTCCTGACGTACCATGGTGCATCGACGATGTTCCTTAGTACCCTGTTCTGAAACCTTTGACATTGGTGGGTTTTGTACAGCTTATTGCATGATGATAGAGAAGAGTGTCTGCCTATCAGCCAATGCATTTTTTTATATAGTTTAGTTTTAGTTCTTCATTTTTCTTTTTGACGTGAACCTTCCATCTAAGTTTAGCATCCAGGGTCATGCCTAGACACTTAGCTGTGTTTGCATACGGTATTATTTCTCGATTTATTGAAACAGGTATATGTTCAACTCGTTTGTTGGTAAAATTTATGTAAACTGATTTAGTTTGATTTAGCTTAATCCGCCATCTTTTAGTCCATTTATATACTTCGGAGATAGCTGATTGTAATTTTTGTGTTGATTCTTCGTTGCTTTTTCCAACAGCTATAATCGCAGTGTCGTCAGCAAAAGTCACCACTGTGTTGTGTTCTAATTCAGGTAGATCATACGTGTAAAGTAAATATAAAATCGGTCCTAATACACTGCCCTGTGGTACACCTGATTTTATTTCTTTCAATTCAGAATAAGTTTCAGCCAATTTAACTCTCAAAAATATATCTTTCAAGTATGATTTCAGGGGTTCGATTCTGTTTCGATGATATGATAATGCAAAAAAAATTATCATAAAGTTTTCCTTTTATTTTATCGTTTTATTTTATCATCAACATCGAAAACGCGATTCCGGTTAATCAAATTGATAAAATACATTAGTTCTGAGTTTCTTACGCATGATGTCAGTGAAAACTGTTATACATTTTCAGTTCAGTGTTATATATGTTTATATATCTAAATAAAATATATGTCAAAATTTGAAAAACATTTTTTGTTTACACAAATTTATATAAATTTATGTGTTATAAAAAAATTGAAGCACATTATTACGATTCATTAACAGAATACACACAACACACATATAGAATACATACAACACACGAAACACAAACATTTAGGCGCAAAAAGAATAATTCCATCATCGGCGATAAACTCTTTTCAGCAACAAAATCAAATTGATAAAATATTTAAGTTTTTCACCAAATTTGACACAAGTTTATCGTTTACCACGAAAAGGGAATCGCGATTTGTGTTTTTTCGATGATAAGTTTATTATTTATCAGTATCATCGAACCGGAATTGCACCCCAGTATTTTAGCGAATTGCATTGGTAAAAGGTTTCTTAACTTATGATTAAGTTCTTCTTGCCAAACCTTGTCAAAAGCATGCGCCACGTCTGATTACATTGATTACTCTGTGTACTTGTTGCATTGTTGAGTGTTGACGACGAAATCCGAACTGATGATTTGGGATTAAGTTATTCCTTTCGATTATCGGATTTAACCTTTTAATCAGTAGTTTCTTAAAGAGTTTAGGCATAACTGGCAACAACGAAATTGGTCTATAAGATGAAGTTTCGTATGGTGGTTTTCCAGGTTTTGATATCATTATTACTTCTGCAATTTTCCACAAACTGAATAAGATCATAACCAGGACCTTTTTTCAAATTCATATTGAATTTTATCTCATGCATGACTTCTTTTGGTGAAGTCAATAGAATTTCTTCACTTTCTTTTTCAGATTCCACCGTTATTATTTGAGATTCTAAAGTTTGATCATCATGTGGTTGGAATATTTTTTCGAGGTGCTCCGCAAAACATTGAACTTTATCTTCGGTATTACGAGCCCATTTACCCCTTTCTATTCTTATTGGAGGGTTCTGCATTGTTGGTCTTTTAATTTTTTTGGTTGCTTTCCAAAGTTAATAATCAGTCCTGCTATCATTAGTTAGTTTTTTGAGACAGTTACTGGTTGACTCATCTTTTACTTGTTGGATTTCACTTCTTCACTGTTGAGTTAAATTGTTTAACTTAGTTTTATGCCAAGAGTTCACTAATTTCTTTAGGGTAGTTATTTCCTTTTATTTTATATTTAATTTTTTGGGTACATTCCCAGGCCAATTGTTGTATATCATTTACAAATTCTTGAACTTCGTTTCACCGTTGGTAAAAGGAAAAGAAGTTAAACCTTTACAGCATTTAAGATTTATAAGCATCACCTCCACTTTATCAAATTTTTTTTTCATTCTGTCTAAGTAATCTTGGATTTATGTACTCTTGGAGCACGTTGTTTCCCTATCGTAACGTAACTTACCAGCAATGCGAGTCGCTTTATATGCTCATTCTTCAAAAAGTTTCTTAAATTTCTGTCAGATATATTTGTAATTTACCCAAGTTTGATTACGTTTCAGCATATTCTAGTAATATTCTGGAGAGCAGCTTAAACGAATTTTTTACTTCCCATGTGCTAAAATTAAAATATTTATTTTATGTCCTTTTTTTTTACTTTGATTTTGGAATATTGTACATTTTTTACGGGACAAATGGTAAGCAATTCATACAAAACTCAAAAATTTATTTAAAAAAATTATTTAGCACCAAAACCAAATTATATAACCGTTAAACTGACAAAACACGGTATTGTAATTACAAGAAAATCAAAGCTAAGATAAGATAACTTCTCAAAGATAGATTCTCAAAAATTACCGGTAGCTTACGCATCTTGTCTAAAAATCCAGAATCTAAACATCCTAAATGTCATGATACATAAGAAAAATTTCAACTATATAACTATTCTAATCAACCAAATTTGTTTCACGATCAAATATGAACCCAACGCAGAATTAAGGAGAAAATATAATATTCAGTACCAAAACACCAAGGCACCATCCAGGCGCACACACACAAAACTACCAGAACCAATGGATGTTGATTCATAGTTGCAAAGCAGATAAATCAATCAAAGAACCGCCCACCGCAACAATCCCATCAACTCCAACAAATCTTTAACAAGAGAACTCATATTACATTAAACCGCGAAAGCAACAAAGAGTTTAGCACAAAGAGACTCAGGAAAAAGGGGATAAAGATGAATATTCACAGCTGCTAAGCGAAAAATCAAAACATCGAAGAACTCGAAGACGAAGAAGAATACCATAAATAGAGTACCAAACAAAAAATGGCAATACGTTTCTGACTGATTACGGGTGCCAATAAAAATTTCATTAACCCTCAATTAGTGAAAAACGTGATACCCACCAATGCTAAATCCAAAATTAGATTCGCAGGAGGAGAAATCGTAATCAGCAGCAAAATCTGTTAACAAATTTTAAAAAGCATTAAGATTGACACAGTTATCCATTTTTGATTCGGCATCCTGACACTTGTTTCAAAGATGGAGATACCACTTTACGAAAAACTCTCTTCCAAAACAAAAATCCAAATAATTCCCTCAAAATATAAAACAATTTTTGGTCCAATTAACTACGAAACACCAACAGATACTTATGTGAGGGCCAGAATCAAATCAACGACAGATGAAGCTATATGCTCAATATATGTGGAACGATGTGGAGGAACATCCTATATAAACACTTAATAAAATTATCTCTTAGCTCGAAAAGGCCCATCTACAAGATGGAATTTTTAAAAACGGAAACTGAATTCCAATGTTATCATCACGAACCAAGGGATTACGGCTGATCCGAAAAAAGTGGCTGAGGACAATAACATTGCAATCACGAGAACATGGGAAAAGCGATCCCATAAAGTAAGTTTAAAACAAAGGAACGGGCGGATTATAAAGGTCACTTTAAACTAATCCACTTAATCAACTTGAACAACTATGATGAATCATCTGACGCTATGGATTGGGATCAACAATAAAAGGTTAAAAAAAGCCTTAACCGACACATTGTTGAATGTTTAAATAAAAATGGTGACCACCAAAAGCAACACGCTTTTAATGTTCAATACCAATCTACTGAATTGTCTGAGGAGTTACTGAAATCGAAACCTTGCCATACTTCAACGAAATAGAAGCAATGGAATATGCAGAACCAATGTTGATGGTTAAAAACTCTGCAATCAATATATGTCATATTGATACCTAAGACAAACAAATACATCTCGAATTCAAGGAACTTTTACTAAACCAAAACGAACTATACGAAATTACCCAAGAATGTAACGTTTTCCGAGATATCACAATGTCTCAAATTCTGCTTCCTATACTACAAACAAACGTTACAGAGAGAAGCATCATCAATCGACTCGGTATACTTATATAATTTGTATTTAGACAAGATTAAGAACAGCTGCAACAACTCTGAAACGAACACAAGGAAGATGCCTTCATCGACTTTGGTATCATAACTGTCGAAGAATGATGAATTTTCTTAGAATTAATTGTTGTATGTCTTTGATTAGCAAAGCAAGAACCACATTGAGTTCATACTGAACTGGCCAAAAACTATGTGAAAACTACTCTCTCTCTCTCTCTCTCTCTCTTCTAAACAGCTCTCGACATCAGTATTACTACTGCTATAAAATATTCATCCATTTACCTAAATCATTTTTAAGTATAAAACTTCTGAAAGTTTAAGCCTTTACAGATGTTCGAAAATGGATGAATTTTCAATAACACACGTAATGGTGTTCCGATTTTGATGACTGATACCTTAATCGACAGCTCTCGACATCATTATCATTTTCCATTTTCTATGAGAGAAGCAGTGATATCACAAAGTTATTGTTGAAAAATAAACTTTTGATATTTCTATCATTTTTCCCCCTTTATCTCCAATTTAGGAGCATAGGGCATCTACTATTCTGAACCATCTTACTCTATTTGAGGCTATTGCTTTAATTACAGCCCATGCTTTTCCTAGGTGTTTTGCCTCTGCTAGCATCGTTCTCTTCCATGTCATTGCTGGCCTTCCAAACTTTCTTTTTCCTTGTGGATTCCAGTTTAATGATATCCTCGTTATATCACATGATGCCTTTCTTAGTGTGTGGCCAATCCATCTCCATTTTCGTCGCTTTATTTTGGTCTCAATGTCTGACTGACATGTTGTTTTGTGCAGATAGATGTTACTAATCGTGTTAGGCCAGAATCACTTAAGTATTCGTCGAAGGCATTTGTTTACAAATACCTGTAGCTTCTGTATGTGTTTTCCTGTATGCTTCCATGTCTCACACCCATACAGTAGTACCGATTTTACATATGAGTTGAACATTCGTATCTTGGTCTTGCGCGACAGGACAGAAGTATTCCAGACTTTGTGTAGCATATTGAATGTATATCTGGCTTTATTTATACGTTTGTGTATGTTTTCTTCTGTTCCACCTGCTTTCGTTACTGTACAACCAAGGTATACGAATTCATTTACATCTTCAATTTGTTGGGTCTCATCGTCTTGGTTTTCTTGATATTAATCTTGAGATCAACTTCGTTAGCTAGATCTGATAGCTGTTGCACTTTCTGCTGCATGTCGGAATGTTTGTGTGTGAGCAAACATATATCGTCTGCATAGTCCAAATTATTGAGTTTACTAGTTAACCCCCATTGAATGCTATTAGGGGACTTGTTATCTAGTTTCCACATTACACTGCCTAATACGATTAGGAACAGCATTGGTGCACTCAACCTTGCCTTACTCCTCGAGTGTTGTGGTATGTTTCACTTTGTTTGCCTTTGTATTGAATTCGGTTCCCAGCATCCCGATACATTTCTTGTATGAGTTCAATCAATTTCTTTGGGATGCCCATTTCACAAAGTGTCTGCCATATTGCGTTCCTGTTTATCGTATCGAATGCGCGTTCTAAATCGACGAAGAGCATATACAATGGTGAGTTCCATTCATTGGATTGTTCAGTGATGATACGGATTGTGTTGATGTGATCAGTGCAACTTCTTCCTGGTCTAAATCCAGCTTGTTCGTTTCTTAATTTTGCATTGATCGTAGGTGAAATTCTGTAATGGTTGCAGTTGTAGATGAATCTCCTTTGAATATTTCGGCGGTTATATTGTCTGTTCCAGCGGCCTTATTGCTCTTCAGTCTATTAATGACATCTTTAACTTCCCATTCCGTTGGTGGATGGGTGTTGCTAGTTTCGTTATTGATGTCAATTGATGACTGGAGATTTTTGGGGTCGGCGACGACGTTTTCTTTGAAATATTCCTTCCATCTCTTTAACTGTGCTTCATCTGTTGTTAGTACTTGACGATTTGCGTCCCTTATAGGTGGTATGTTTTTAATTTTACCAGTGACCTTTCTTACACACTGGTGTAGAGCTCGCATATTTTGGATTGCTGCTGCCTCTTCAGCAGCTTTGAGAATGCTTTCTGTATATTTTCTTCGATCATTCCTTGCCATCTTTTTTACTTGACGCGCTGTTTCCCCGTATCTACGTTTCACTTCTTCCGTGTTATGTTGGCACATTTGCAACTTAAATTAACGACGTTCCTCAACTTTCTGCCATGTATCATCACTGATCCAAGGTTTCCGATTGTATTCTCTGTAGCCGAGTACGTCCGTGGCAGTCTTGAATTAGGCTTCTTCTGCTTGGGTGGCTTCAGACTGGAAATTTAGTTGGAGCGTTTCATTGAAAGTGTTTCTTGTTTCAGTGTCTCTCAATCTATTTGTGTTAAATTTCCTCCTATTTGTCTTCGAATGTTTCACAGCTGCTGGCTTCATTTTGAATTGTGCTATTACCAGTTGATGATCGCTGTGTATATCTGCGCCCCTCATTTTTCTTACGTCTTGTAGTGATGTGAGGATTTTTAGTTCTGCCATCGGATGATGTCCATGTGTATTTATGTATATTTTTGTGTGGAAACCTACTGCCGTCTATGAACAATTGATTTGTGCTACAGAAGTCGACAAGTCTTTCTCCATTGTTATTTTGGACAGAGTCCAATGCATTTCTTCCCATGATAGTGGTTAGGTTGATGTTGTCTGTGCCAATTTTTGCATTGAAATCTCCTTGTATGATTTTGACGTCATTTCTGTGCGTTCTTGCTATTGTGGCTTGTAACTGCTCGTAGAACTCATCTTTTGTTGTATCTTCTGCATCTTCTGTTAGGGCATAGCACTGAATGATAGTTGTGTTTCTTATTTTTTTGAATGAAACCTTGCCACTATAATTCTGCTGTTAACTGGTTGCCATTCCATCAATGCTTTCTTTGCTTTATTTGTTGTTAATATGCCCACGCCTTGTTCATGTGTGTCGTCTCTAGCAGAGAATATCATATAATTTCCATTGCTCGTGTGTATTTCTCCACTGTTTCTCCATCTGACTTCACTGAGGTCGAGAATTTATATTTCTATCGTTCGGAATCAAAATTTTAAAAACATTTTTGATCGCATTTGGATTGCCAAGTAAGTAGTTTTACACCAATTTTAACTAGCTGACCAATTGTTAAAAACCGGAACGTACATAGGCGCATTTTATCTACAAGCTAATTTATAAAACTTGTAATTATAGGCATCAGCGGTTAGGACATCAATCAATGATTTGTATTAATCGGAAATGGATGAATAAATTTAGTAATGATAACCTAAATTTTTCTAATGTGTATAGTGTATAATTAGGAATTTTACAATGACATGACCTAGGAAATACAAATTACTGATAGTAGTTTATAGTTATTTTAGGTCAATTGTTAAAGCATACCGTAGGTTCTACACAGCTCAACGACGTTATAGGTTATCAAATTTTTATCATTTTTAATACATTGGCCAAGATTACAGGAAAATTTTGCACAAGTTGATTTTAAAATTTAATTATTAAAATTAATCGTGATCGATAACACTATGACTAATTTTATAGTACAATTTTTTATATAATTTACTTATTATCATTACAGTATAAGAAAAATGAAGCTACTACCTCGGTCATTCCTTCTAACAGCCATCGTACTTGTAACTCATGTACACACTGCACCAGCAAACGAAGATGAATATAACTTGCTGATTTTACACAATAATGATATGCATGCAAGATTCGAGCAGACAAATGTTAATGGTGATTTGTGTACGAACAAGAGTGCTCAATGTTATGGTGGTTTTCCTCGTGTCGCGTATTTAGTACGAAAATATCGAGAGGAAGAGAAAAATGGTACAAATGTACTATATTTAAATGCGGGTGATACGTACACAGGGACGACATGGTTTAATATTTACAAGGCGAATATAACATCGGCTTTTATGAATGAGCTACATCCTGATGCTATTGTAAGTACTTATATAGTAAATTTTTGATTTGATTTGATTAAATGTAGTAAAATTTTTGGATTTTTATGTTTATAGTCACTTGGTAACCATGAGTTTGATGAAGGTGTCGAAGGTTTAATTCCATTTCTGAATGCTGCCGAATTTCCTGTGCTAGCAGCTAACTTAAATTTAACATTAGTACCTGAAATTGAAAAGACAGTATCATTTAAGGTAAACTTAATAATTTAAAAATAAAATTCACTTCATCTTGAAAACTTATATTATAAAATATCTTTCCAGAAATCAGTAGTTTTAGTGAAACGTGGTATGAAAATAGGTATAATCGGTTATCTAACGCCAGACACAAAATTTTTGGCACCGCCAAATGATGTGGAATATTTCGATGAAATTTCATCGATAAAGTAGGTTAATTCTTGAGAAATGTTGTTTGATTTTAAACTAACCATGTTATTTGCATTTGTTTTTTTTTCAGTAAGGAAGCTGCTATTTTAAAATCACAAGGTGTGCATATAATCATTGCATTGGGCCACTCTGGATTTAGTACCGATAAGCGAATAGCAGCTGAATGCCCAGATGTTGATCTGGTAATTGGTGGTCATACTAATACATTTTTGTATAATGGCAGTCCACCAGATAAAGAAATACCCATTGCCGGATATCCAACTGTAATACAAACAGGAACACGAAAAGCTGTACCAGTCGTACAAGCGTACGCTTATACTAAATATTTAGGCGCAATCCGGTTGAAATTTAATAAAAATGGTAGTCTACTCGAATGGAATGGTCAACCAATTTTATTAAATGCTAGTGTGCCACAAGCCGAAGATGTATTACAATTGCTCGATTTATATCGGCCAAAAATAGTTCAACTGCAGGAAACATTCGTAGGCAGTACTAAGGTGTTTTTGGATGGCATGTGTCGATTACATGAATGTAACATGGGTAATTTGATGGCTGATGCTATGTTATGGAAATATGCCATTATGCATAATATGGCTAGTGGTTTTTGGACCGATGCTCCAATGGCAGTTATACAAGCTGGTGGTATTCGAGGCTCTATTGATCCCGCGGATTCAAATAATCAAATTTCTATGGCACAATTAAGTGGTACTTTTCCATGGTTAGTTTCAATTGCTACAGTTGAACTGACCGGCACCGAATTAAAAGAAGCGTTTGAAAATAGTGTCGCAAGCTACAGATTCACCGATCCACCAGGAGCTTTTTTGCAAATTGCTGGTGCCCGTGTTGTATATAATGTAACAGAACCGTCTTACAATCGTGTCACACACTTAGAAATACTATGCACTAATTGTACGGTGCCGAAATATGAACCGCTGGATGTGAGCAAGACTTATAAAATTATAACAACATCATTCCTACTCGAGGGTGGCGATAATTATACAATGTTTTTGAATGCAAAGAAAAAAGTGGTGCTCGATCCCAAAGACATTAATCTGTTGAGTGAGTATATTCGTGCTCACGATCCAATTTATCCATCGGTTGATGGCCGAATAATTGTGAATGGAGAAGCACAGGATGGTGCCGCCACCACTATAATATTATCAACAACACTGTTACTACTGTCGGTTGCTTATAGTGTATTGTTTAATTCCATGTTGTAGTCAATTATGTGTAAAATAAAATAAAAACTATTTTACGTAAAAACAAATTGTTTATCCGAAGCATATAGCCTCGAAGCCAAAAATTTATCGTAAATTAAAACACCACTGTGACCACTGATGTATACAATAATCTTTAAAGGCACTCCCTATTTTAAAATCTAAGAGAAATAAATAAGTTAGTTACAATTACTATATCTCTCAACAAAGGTAGGTGCCGAACCCCACGAATGGTTTGAGTTAATACAATGAATATCATACACCGAATGAATGACCCCTAAATTCTTACGAATTGTCTAATCGTCACATTACTACAGCGCCACTTTTCCAAAAGTGGCAAAATAAGAAACTAAAGTGTGAGTCTTTGCTCAGATAATGCCATCTTTTGCGAATATAAATAACCACGTTTAACCAACAACACTGCCAGTGATACGAAGTAACCAAATAAATTTTAACGTGCGGTTATGTATTTTTATATTATTTTGGCTTAGATGTAGTATAGGACGGCAGATTTTTTTTGCTAAGCTTGGACACTAAACAGTGCCAAATGGTAAAAGCTGGTAGCAAATTAAACTAAAAACCCGAACAAGCCATCTAATATATATTTCAAATACTAAAATTTTGTATATATTTATAATTTATTCCGCATTATTTTGTCGATGTTTCTAAATTAATCCACATTATTTTTTTGTGATTTGGTTCAAAATTAAAATAAATTTAGAAAATTCTTTCTTACAGACTGCCATCTATTTGTCGTATTGAATTAAATTTGAATTATAACTGATTTTTTTTATGGATTATTACAAATTTACAGTGGGTGATCGTATAAAATTTATTTAGTTATATTTTTAGACTTGCAATGAATTTAACGAATTCGATTTTTGTACTTAATTTTTAAAAACACAATTTAAAGAAAACGAAAATCGTTGTGAATATATTTACAATAATTTTTTCGCGCGAAAAAATTATTCTAAATATATTTACAATGATTTTCAATTCGTTTAAATTGTGTTTTTTATAAATTGTAAATATATTTTTCACGCAAAAAACTAATACTGATAGTAGATGGCAGTGTTGTTATTTAAAGGCGAGTTTGTTTATATTTCCAATAGATGGCGTTTTAGTTAACAAAGACGCACATTTTGTTGCAATTTTTCCCGCTGTGCGCTGCAAACGTTTGCAGCACAAAATGGCGCTGCAAACGTTTGTGCCCGTGCTTAGGAAAACAAATCTGCCGTCCTATACTACATCTGTTCCCTGAACGTGAAAAATACTTTAACAATATAATAGTATTATACTATTAAAGTATGTTTTAAAGTACTGGTGTAAACATAGTATTAATTGTAGTCTACATTTATTTGGTTTGAAACTTGGAATTTACATTTGTATTGCTACCCAACATGCAATTCACACGGAATTCAGTGAACATTCTCGTGCGAAAATCATAGGGTATTTTCAATCATAAAAGGCACGTGAAATGATCATGTGACGATAGAATATTCCGAATGCTAATAACGCATATATATATATATATATATATATATATATATATATATATATACATATATATATATATATATATATATATATATATATATATATATATATATATATATATATATATATATATATATATAAGTGTATGCATCTGATATATATGCAATATGCAACTTTTTTATATCTACAAACCAATTTGTTTGCATGTATCAAAGAATATTGTTTTTATACTACCCTAAAGTGCCCTAAAGTGGCGCTACGTACTATAAGAGCCAAAGGTGGTCAGCAATTGTTTATATGTCATAATGCATATTCAACTAGAATTAGGCAACATTGATTAGCAAATAACTATTACTACGTGACCATTTTAGCTGTAGTTTTGAGAAAAAACCACTAGGTGTCAGCCACTTTACGTTAAAAGGCGAATATAAAATGAGTGTGTTGATTTTGTTTGTCATACCATTCGTGTTTCCGAATATAAAACTTTCACAGAATTTAATTTCATTATTTTCGTTTTTTTAATCTTACCCTACCTAAAAAAATTGTTTTGCATTAAATAAAAATTGATATTTATTGATTTATTGGTCAAATCGAACATTTTTTGGATTTGCATCAATTTGTCTTGATTCACCAAATTTGTTTATGCGTTCAAATTGAATTTAACTGTGAGATGCAACAATAGTGTGCGTCACGCTTTACTTTATTTCAATTTATTTTCCAAAATTATCTGTAAATTTATTTTGTTTACTTTATTAATACATGATGACTATCTAAATTTTTGTTTTTATTTTTAAACGAAATCAGCAATCGATAACATGATTTAAAATAGTAGAAAATATCAAAAAATTTCCATAATCACGTTTAAAAACGCGATTTTTCAATGGAAAATTTTTTCTTCAACCGTATAATTGCCACCTAACGTAAATAGTACTCAACTAATACACGAATTTCATCATCACGTAGCAAAATCGAAATGACGTCATCTAGTCGATTTATGCCGATGATGCACGAGAGTTTTATTTTTTCCATCATCACCAAACACAAAATAATACAGTAAAAAAATACAACACTACACTAGTAGGAAATAAAATGGCGTCGAATTCCGATATGTTTGATTATTTACTTCCAATAAAACGTCGCAAATATAGTTTTTCTAGTGATTTGACACAAAAGTATAGTGAAGAAGTGGACAGTGTATTATATGCAGGTGATTTTGATACAAAAATTGTAAATCAAAACGGTAAGTTGAATAAAATAAATTGAATTAAAGAAAAAAATCCGACATAGAATGCCGTCAACAAAAATGGCTAATCATTGGAGAAGATGTGTGAAGTGAAAAATGGCGGACTTTTTCCTTGCATTGAATTTTATATTTGTGTTATTGGTGATTTAATATTTATTTTATAGAAATAACATGAATTAATATCACTAATTGAAATATAGTTTGAAGTTCTATTATTGTGAATAAGTGTTTAAATTATTAAATTTTTTAATTGATTGTGAAATTGGTGTGATATAATCATTTCTTATGTCTTGTAAAAAAAAACTATGTCTCGATTATTCATAGCCAAAATTTCTCAGAATTCAAATAAATCTTTCGAAATAAATTAGCCAAAATTATTATTAAGGCGCATTATTTGTTAAATTCACATGGCACATTTTTTGTTTATTAACAAAATACGAAAACAAAAAATTGACAGCCGTTTGTTTATATTTTGATATTATTTTATGTGTTGGATCGCGCGCTTCAACAAGATTTTTTTTTTAAATTTATGCTTTAGATAAGAACACTGCTGACTCTGAACTAAATCCAACTGAATACTATGCATACGAAGCGTATCAAGCTAAGCACAAAATTCCCGAAAATCGAAAGGAGCAACAGGAAAAATTACGAGTCACATCACATCAAATACAAAATACCACTGATAGTACCATCACATCGAATGCAACCATTACAACAACAGGAACATCTCAAAGTGAAATGTCTGTATTTTTTGAGGATTGTGTGAATGAGTTAATGAATAAAAATGGTTTCCTACTGCCCGTCAATCATAACCATCAGCATGAAGATTATTTTGATGAAGAAGATGACGATGAGGAGGATGATGACGAAGATGAATACGATGATGATGATTGTGATGAAGATGAGGGATTTGGAACTTGTGAAAATTCCGCGACATCTCATCTAGTACAAAACCCGCTGCATACGAATGAAAATTTACGTGTTAAAGCTCGAAATATTCGTTGGGTAAGTAACTGAACAACATGATCATTTTACCGTCGCAACAATATATATGTTCCAACAATCAAGTACAAACATTAAACTATTGCCTTGTGCCTGAATTTGTTATGTTTTTGCGAATACTGCTTGGTTACATTAATATAAGTTCTTTCTATAAAGTTAAATGGTTTCTTTTACATTTAGGTACGCAAACAAATATTGGCCGGGGTTCATCCACTAGAAATACGATCATTACGTTTACCGCATATTAGCGATATGCTTCTATGGTCGATAATAACACGAGCGCTCTCAGATCCACCACGTCGGATGCCCCTTATGCATATCAAAACAATCGACGATGTTGTTCACCTACTAAAAACCTCCAAAAACATAATAGTTTTAACTGGTGCGGGTGTTTCTGTTTCGTGTGGAATACCTGATTTTCGTTCACGTGATGGTATATATTCGCGTCTAGCAATCGACTATCCTGATTTACCTGATCCACAAGCAATGTTTAGTATATCATATTTTAATCAAGATCCAAGACCATTTTTTAAATTTGCCCGCGAAATTTATCCCGGTCAATTTAAACCATCACCATGTCACCGTTTCATTAAGCTGCTCGAGAAAAAACAAAAATTATTACGAAATTATACACAAAATATTGATACGCTTGAACAAATAGCCGGTATAAATAATGTAATTGAGTGTCATGGTTCATTTGCGACAGCAACATGTACCCGATGTCGAACAAAAGTGTCGGCAAATAAAATACGTGAAGAAATTTTTGCACAAAAAATACCATTGTGCCAATTATGTAATCCAGGCCAAGAATCACCGAGCTCATCTGATTTAAATGCCGATGATAGTTATCGTACAATCGTATGGCGTGGTATTATGAAACCCGATATTGTCTTCTTTGGAGAAGATTTACCCGAACAGTTTCATTTGGCAATCGATAGTGATAGAAAAAAATGTGATTTATTAATTGTGATCGGTTCATCACTTAAAGTACGACCTGTTGCTTTAATACCAAATTCAATACCAAATCGTGTACCACAAATTTTAATAAATCGTGAAACATTATCACATTTGGATTTTGATTTGGAGCTACTGGGTAATTCGGACACGATTATTAATCAGTTATGTTATATGTAAGTGCAGTATCGATATAAATGCGCTAGGATTGTATTAAAAGAAAACCGATTAATTTTTGTAGGGTTGGAGATGATTGGACCGATATTTGCTGTGAACCTGAATTAAAGCAATTCGATAAATTAAAAAAACCTGTAAAAATAACATCAACACCACGGCCAGCTTCATCACCAAATTCAAGTGCCGATTCTAGTGATGGTGATTATCGATCGGTTATGCAAATGTCGATCGATAGTGGATTCGATAGTTCATCAAATCCGTCAACTTCTTCCGTATCGATGGCATCGTCTTCACCTATATCAGGTAAATTATTTTTATTAATTCATAAACTATTATAAAGATAGAGATTAGCGAGATGTAAGGTGATGTAGTTGAAATTTTTTTAATGTGATTAAGGTAAGTGATATAAAGATGCATTCTACGAATATACATTATTTCGATCGGTTGTTTTTTGTAATTGTATTTTATTATTCCATTTATAATAAATTTAAAAAAATTTAATATAGTTTTTCTTTTAATTTGTTACATACGCGGCAACGTTCAATCATAAACTTTTTGTGATCGAATTATTTAAAAAAAACTCCATCGAATTTGAAAAACTCGTGTTTTCTGATTTGATTGGAAATTTTAATCATGTTTAACTTCAAACCAGGTGTTGTTCATGAAATTAGGTATCGAATGTTGAGAGATTTTTTGGATTTTTATTTAGTTCTTAGTTCCAATTCGAATTTAAATTTTTGAACAGACTTTTAGACTTTTGAAAAGTTATTTCATTAAATTTTCTACTAACTTATTATTTTTACTAATTACATCTATATAATATTAAAAAATATATTATTAATAAACGATGAAACAAAATTATGAATTAAATATAAAAGGTTGTGGCAAAATCATTGTTCAGTTTCGTAACCGGCAAATTTTATTTATACTTAAAAAATGTTTACAATATAAAAGAGAATTAGGGAATATTCGTGATCACAAAAGATCAATATCGATATGACTATCGAGATAAAATACGTAAATTAAAATTAAAAAATTAAGCGTGGATTCATTTTAAGGTGTGACCGAGCATTTCAATATCATCTACTTCCATTAGCCGTTATTTAACACCCTTTAAAAGTAATCAAGAATTTGTTTTAAACTTTCTGGTGCGGATTATTAATTGTAGGCGCCACAGAGTTTAAAAATGCTTGAATTGTTCCTTTCTAGGTTGTAAGACTTTCGTAGTGGATAGTTAGGTACTTTTAAATTTCTTTGCCCACTATAAATGTCTTAATGGAAGAATCTGTTTATTCGCAATTTTTATTTCTTGCTCCTTATTAACCAACAGGGTCGATTGCTTTTATAATATCTATAAAATTTACTACAGCGATGTCTCGGTTATTCAGAGAAAATATTATTTTATTTGTGAGTTTTCGAAGATCATTTTCGGTACTTTTCCCACGTCTGGACCCAAATTGATTTTTTAAAAAAAAAAAAATTATTTTGACAATAAGTAATATTTTAGAGAAAACTGGAAGCAACGAAATTGGTCGATAGTTACCAACTTCGTTGCTTCCAGTTGTTGGTGTCTTAAAGCAGCTTAACCACAGCTTTCTTTAAGACACCAAGAAAAGGTCCGTTTGACATGCATACTAAGATTAAAAATAAGCCAGGATTTTTTTACATATTTTTACATTTTTTATTTATTATTTTCCAAAACATTAAAGTTAAATAGAGAACAAAATTTGAAACATTGTTCAACATTTGTACATTGTTCTTTATTTTAATAATTAACCAAAACAACAACAACAATTCATATGGTATTGTGAGTGTCATTATTATCCGTACAAAATTCATTAAATAGTTGGATTTTTAATTTGTTCTTATACTGACACATTCCACTAGTTCTTGTTTTACTATTCAATTTATTGTACAAGATGCCTTTATAAAACACGCTATTCATTGCAATTTCAAGTATGAATTTATGCCGCTTTCATAAAAAAATTCTGCAGACTTTTTCAGTGATATTTCTTCGGCAAAACATGACGAAATTAAATATGGTTTATCTTTTTTAGTAATTTCCGAAAGTGTATACCAACCTAATATTGGATTTTATTATTTAATAAAAAGAATTACTAAACTAGATAAACAATATTTAATTCCGTCATGTTTTGCCTAAGAAATATTACTGAAGAATTCGGCAGATATTTCTATGAAAGGGGCTTTAGGAGATCGATACAGTTCCGCAGACCTACTTTGACGGTTATTCACGGGATAATTAGTAATTAGAAAATTGTAAGTTCTTACCAAGTTATTTTCTATTTTGTAATGAACAAATATTCGTAATTAATTGATTTAAAGAAGCAACATTTTGTAGTCATAAATTCAGTAGCTTTGTTAAAGTTAAACGAGGTAATTTTTTAATAATTTTTGAGGCTTTATTTTGCAATGTTTGTATTTCGTTTATTTTAGTTTCTGTCAAATTACCCCAATCTGGTGAAAGACAAAATATGAGAGATATGTTCGCATAATGAATATTAATCAAAGTTCCTGTATCGAAGAAGTTTGCAGTTCGGTTTAAGACTCCGTTTATTGGAGATATTTTTTTTTACAATATTATCATGAGAAGACTAATTGAACTTGGATGTTAGCTTCCTAAATAGTTAATATTTGTCCTAATAGATTTATTACTAAATTCGACACTATTAAATATATTTCCTATGTAAACTATTCTAACATGAAAGATTAGGAACGTTGGTTGATTTGGTTTCGTTTAAGCTTAAACAATTGTGTTAGCCACTTATCAGACTTGGTATTTCCTATAGCAAAATGTTGTTGATTCGACAAAGAATCCTGAAATAGTTTAAGAGCATTCGATTTAATCCCAGCTTTTAATAGTTTGGAGATAAATATCGAATGGTTGACGCAATCGAATACTTTTCTGAAGTCCAAAAAAGAAAATGCTGCAGTCTTTTATCCATTATTTAAGCTATGATACATATATTCAGTAAAATTCAGAATTGCCGATGTGGTTATGATTTTGGAAGCCATATTGATGTCAAAAATTTTGGATAGACTAGGTAGTATTGATATTGGTCTTGTATTTGATTTGTCATTAGGTAATTAAAAAGTAATTCTTCAGGGTTTCTGTTGTAAATAATCTTATTGATCGTACCCAAAGTTGTTTACTCAGACAGTTATTAACTTTTCATGAATTGTAAAGTTTACTTTATTCTCTTGTAATACTCTCCGAAATTGTCATGCTTTTAAAGATTAAATTGTTTGGGAATTTTTTTATAAATTATAGAAATGGTTTTTCAATTTGAACCACACCCCTGTCAAACCATGTTTTTTTTGGGATAAGTTGATCATAATGAACCTATGATCACTAAATGTAACTTCTCCTAATAAAAATCGAAAATCATGTTTGTAAGACATTAGAAAGTGATCCAACAAACTATTTGCCGAAGACGGGTATCATTCAGCAATATTAATTTAATTCATTGCACCAATAATGAACATTTTATAAAACTTGTCCATCTTGGTTTGTGTACGTTTCTACGATATCTAAATCTAAAAATATACTTATATTAATGACACGTGGTGAACGATAGGTTCTCATAATGTTTATATTGCTAATGTTAGATTTCATTATTAATACATCGATTTCTGAAATAGATTCCTTACTCACTTCTAAAAATTGCAACGATTCTGTAACATACATAGAAATACCCCACAAGCGCTGGCGAGTGATGAAATACTGTATAATTTAAATATTGGCATATTTTTGCATATTAAATTGAACAGCGCAATGCGATGATATTTTCAGCGTTTTCCTGCGATTCCGCAGTCGATTTTGCCACCGATTGATCTATCTTTGCACTTAAGTCTGAATTCGAAATGATGATGAAATACATTATATCTTTCATCGTAGAATTTCGAATATTATCAAAATAGTTTTATTGGCTATGATTGGCCGGATTCTGACGAATATTTCGATCATACTTTTTTAATCGCAATTATTTGATTGATCCATTGGTTGTAATATACCATGCTTTTAAATACACTTGTTGATGTAATTACGTCACATATTTTGAAGATTTATGAATTTTTTATCTTGGCTTTACACAACCAAAAATCTTAATTTTTTACAGTTTTTACTGACACAACAAAAAATAAATTAAAATAAATGATTTCACAGATGGTTTCTTAATATTTTAAAGTACTATTTTCACGATTTGAAACTTAATATTATATTTTATTATTTACACCAAAAAACTATAGATATACATGGCACAATTTTTTATAGTCAAAAACTTTAACTATTGGGCTAGAACATTGTCCAAAACGATATTATGTATTTGCCATCTTGATCTACTACTTGACTACTACTGATATTTGATCAGACAGTTACTTATGTTATTATATACGCACGCCTTAGAATTATTTAACGAATTAACGTTATCAAGTACCATTTGCTATCTTTAGTTCTTCGTTTAGAATATTATTATTCTGAGTTCTGATGGTTGCAACAGTGTTTAGCATTTAAACTTTCACCTATTAGCAGCCATTGGAATTTTTAGATTATTTTTACTGTTATAAATACTTTGGTAATAAAAAAGTTATTTTTCGAAAGATATAGTTATTCTAGTTTTCTTCCCTAAATTCTTTATTCTTCAATTAATTTGCTGTTTTTGGAATGTTTACGAAGAGTTTGGACAAGTTTATTTTTCAAATTAATAGTTTTGGGAAAAAGACTTCGAAATCCGACAATTTTTTAAGCTTTTTACTTGTGAGAATTTTGAACTACAAATAAATAATAGTTTGTAATATTGTGAGTCATTTGAATTATCTTGCACAACAACATGAGCCCAATTTTCCCTACTCAAAAAGTCTTTTAATTTGGAATGATCAATCGTTTTATATTTTGATAATCTAAAACTTCCACATTTATAACAAGATCGGAATAAATATTTACACTCTAAAAATGTGATTCTAGTTAACAAGTGATGTCAACCCAAAGGAAGACATCATTTGAAGATAAAAGTTACATTGTGATTTGTAGAATGTGACTCGAAAATATCAGTATATTTAAATCATCCATTTTAGGTTTTTGATACTATTAAGATAAGTAGAAAATTCAAAAAACTCTAAGATAGAACAAAAAAAAAAAAGCAAACCACACAAAAACCCTCAGAGCTCATTAAAATATTTAACCTCAATACGTTAGCTGTTTTTGACGTTTTTCAAACAAAATTCAAACCAGATTTTACATAGTCAATTATTCCTCAGGGGATGGATAAGTACGAATTGTTACAGCAGTCAACGAAATAAAAATAAGGAATCTTATAAGTAGAAACCTCATTACTTCCTATTGAAATCTCTGAGACAAATATAATATCCGGTAGGGTATACCCCCTTTTCACTTCACGATTTTAGCCCGATTGAAGTTACCGCACTTTGAAGCTGATTGATTCATTAATAATACGAATCACTCGTTTAGAACCCGCATGATATACTCTTAAGTTCCCTTTTCAGCTTGGAAGCTTTTCGGTCTTTGTATTTCAACGACAAAACTTTACCTATATTTTACCACTAGCGGCTGGATTTTTACTTTTGATAGAGAAAGCTTATATCAGGTGCCTGAATCTGAAAACCTAATCCATTATTTAAAATTTATCTGGGTCGATGGGACACCATCCAAATCAATTGAATTTTTATACTCAAGCTGCTACAAGTTGTGTTTTTAGCTTGGGATATTATTAATTTAGATTTTTCCAATATGTTTCCAAATTTTTCATTTAATAAATACCTAATAATTTTCAGCAGATTCCTTTCTGAGCTGCTCGTACAATTTCCTCATACATCATGTCACATTGAACGACCACTGAAGAAGGCTGTTGTTTAAGGAGAAGCCGCTCAAATTTCATCTATTCGATTTTTCTTTTTTTTCTACTTAAACACATTTTAGTATATGGTCTCTGGACCACTCTGGAATTGGGCAATATAATATAATTACCTCATTTCTCCCTGCATCTCTTTATTACAAATGATAACGTTTTCTGTTTAACATAAACGAAAATTTGAAATTATGGTCTTTCATTCAACTAAATATATATTGGACCCGCATATTTTTGGAATATTACTCTTCATAAGAGTAATATTCCAAAAATATGCGAGCTACAAACACGCAATCTATTTTCGAACAATTGGATAAGTACGTTGCTGTCCTCACTGCTTTTGCCTATAGATTTTCGACAAAGTACTGGAAATTTTGATTGTTTGAGTACATTCTTGAAATATACAATTATCACGGTCAATTCGATCATTCTGTTCCAGCGTATATGCGACTAAAATTTTTAGTTTGTAGTGCATACTTACATAACTGATAATTTACTAAATAATAACTGATTATTTACAAATTCAGTTCCAATGTCTAATCGAAAATGTTTAATATGTAATAGAACCATTCGTATTGTTGACTATTGAAATGAACGCCGTAAGACAGTCAAAAACTTAATATTTCGATTTTAACAAATTAAAAACCGAAAAACCGTTGTGTCGTCTTTAATCAAAGTAAAGAGAAAATAGCAGCTTCCCGTTTCACTTATACTTTATGAAAATCTTCACAGAAAAAATATCTTCATTTTCTGCCTTTTAAATTGTTTTGCCCCAGTTATCTTACTAATTCTAAGTTGACTACTTCGGTGCATTGACTGTTTTCTTTAATTACCAAGAATTTAAGAGCTTAAATTTTTGATAAAATTTTCACTAATTTAATTCGTTACAATTTTTGTTGTTGTTGTTGCAATTAGTGTAGATTAAATTGTTATGTTTTTTTTTCAGACACTGAATATCCTGCAACACTCAGTTCCGATGATTCATCATCACTTCACAATCAAATAGAAAATTGTGCGGAACATATTGAGAAACCATCATCAAGCGTTGAACGACACATGTCAGTCGATTCAACAAAAGATTCGGCGATATGTGGTACCAACGACATTGACAATAATATGATGTTACAATCAGAACCGAAAAAAAGTATCGCTGAATATTTACCCGCCAATACATATTGTCGATATCGACAACATAGTTATATATTTCCGGGTGCTGAAATCTTTTGGGATTCAGACGACGATGACGACGATGAAGATGATGATGATGAAGATGAGGATCAAAATGATGAAGATAATGAAACGGTCCCGGAAGATATAAATACAGTAGTGGCGGCGGTGGCACAGGATACAACCAATAATAAAACAATGGATGAAACCAAATTAAATTTTAATACGCTAAATTAATTATTTATTAATTTCTAAACTTGCAATAATTATTAAGAGACATAGTCGTTTAATTATTTTTAAGTCTATCAAAAAAAATAAATTAGCTTATAAGTTTAAATTTTCTAATTTAATATGTTCGAAACAAAAAAAAAATAACTAAAATCGAAATATTAAATTAATTAATTAATTTATAATCTGTAATGTATAGAAAAAAACATATTTAGTTATAATAGAGTTATAGAGTGAGTTGTCCGAATGCATGAATGAGATTTTTTTTTTTTTTAATATTGTTTAGCTTATAATTTATTTAAATGTAAAATAAATCCACCTATATTTTTTTTTATTATAATTTTATTAACTAACGTTTAAGACAACAAAATACAAAACG
The DNA here is from genome assembly GCA_963556175.1 of Tipula confusa. Taxonomy (NCBI): domain Eukaryota; kingdom Metazoa; phylum Arthropoda; class Insecta; order Diptera; family Tipulidae; genus Tipula; species Tipula confusa. Next base: position 14,670,060 of record OY744476.1, on the reverse strand, counting down.
TATATAAAAAAAATCGTAATTATTAAGTAAATATTTTATATATATATATATATATATATATATATATATATATATATATATATATATATATATATATATATATATATATATATTATAAATATATATATATTTATATATATATATATATATATATATATATATATATATATATATATATATATATATATATATATATATATATATATATATATATAAATAATACTACAAAATAAAAAAAATAAATACTCCGTCCGGTTCATGTTTAAATTTTAATTAAATTTGAGAAAAAAATAATCCATAAAATAAAATACAAATAATAATAATAAAATATAATTTTAAAAAATATAAATAAAAATTTATAATGTTTTCGGAATTCACGCAAATTTTTTATTTTATTTTATTTCTAATTAATATTTTATTATTATTATTACTACTATAAATCTAATAATTATTTGAATATAAATATATTGTGTACCATCAATGTTTATTATTAATGTTTAAATAAAAAGAATTATTTTTCTTTTTTTAAATTCAATTATAAAAAAAAAATTAATTTGTTAATTAATTTCTAAGATATTGATTTCTATAAATAAAATTATGATATATATATATATATATATATATATATATATATATATATATATATATATATATATAAATTAAAATTTATAGAAATAAATTTAATAAAAAATACCAGTGAACTTTTTTTGTATTTTTATTTTTAAAATTACGTCTTATTCTTTTATTTTGTTTGTTAGTTTTAAAATTTTTTTAACTAGCTTATAGTTTTAATAACACATTTTAAAATGTACAAAAAATATATAAAATTGAATTAATCTCGTTTTAAATAATTTTTTTTTTTAAACAAGTTTTATATATAAAAATAAAAGTTAAAATATAAATAAATAAAACTTTATATAAATACGAGTACATGTAAAAACAAAAATTAATATTTTAGTTTTTATTGTAAAAATATTTTTTTTTTTTTTTTTTTTTTAATTTTTTTTGTTATTATTCGTAATAAAATAAGAAAAGGAAATACAAAATATTTATACATAAATAAATAATTATTACGAAATTATTTTCTTTTATAAAATGGATTATATAACAATTATTAAAATTAAAATATATTTATATTCTTAAAAATATTTTAATCATTTGAAAAAAAAGTTTACATATATATATATATATATATATATATATATATATATATATATATATATATATATATATATATATATATATATATATATATAATATATATATATATATATATATATATATATATATATATATATATTTATATATTTATATATATATATATATATATATATATATATATATATTTATATATATATATATATATATATATATATATATATATATATATATATATATATATATATATATATATATATATATATATATATATATATATATATAATTATATATATATATATATATATATATATATATATATATATATATATATATATATAAATATATATATGAGCAAAAAAATATTGCATTTTCTTATTTTTTTTTTTATTTTTAAATTAAAAATTTTATTTTAGAAAATAAATTTAAAAAAAAGATGAAAATGGTTTTGGTTTTATCGAATGTTAAACTAATAAACTAAATAAATATCACCGTCAAATAAGAAGGAAACTAGTGCTGCTTAAAAAGGAATACAAAAATTTAAAAAGGGATTTCCAAGCTAAGAAATTTGAAGAGCCTCCTTAGAGTAGCAATGAGGTAGAACCATTTGATAGATATTATATTGATTAAGAAGAATTAGTAAAAGAAACAGATTGGGTCTTAAAAAAGAAAAGTAAAGCGATGACGCCTCCGGAAAGTGGAAGAAAAGAATACAGAACTGCATCACTAAACTTATTGATTCTGAGACATATAGAGCTTTGGCTACTGGCCAAATGAGTGGTTTACTTATGATAATAATAATCATCGCCCAATTAAAGATATGGCTAGGGGCCTCTATCTAACTTGTTCAAAGGAGGATATAATAGAAGGCCTAATAGGCAAAGGATTAAAAATTGAAGATGCAGCAAATATGCCCAAAAGAGAAAAATAAAATACATGTGTTCAAATCACTAAAACCGGGTTGCCTTTATTTATGCTTACATTTAATAACAAAGAAAATGTAGAATATATATGTACAACATAAAGATCATCCCCAACATTAGAGCCAAAATAGAACCTTTGAGAAAATCAACTGGCCAAATTTCTCAATGTAAAAAATGCCCAGGCTTTATACCACACCCAAAAATATTGTAGAGATCTTAGATGTGCAGGGAAACACACCGCAAAAGCATGTCCTTTAAGTAAAAACATTCCCTCAAAATGCATAAACTGTAAAGGGCATTTAGTCCTACACTGTAAAAGCATTTAGCAAGTTATAGAGGATGTGAAGTGGCTAAAGAACTACAAAAAACAAAACCAAGAATACCTGTTGAAAGGAACCCTACTATACATTTAGAGAAAAGTGAATTTCAAGCAAACACGATAAAAAATGGGCAAACATATTCACAAATCGTACAACAACGCGATTCGGCGGGAAATAAGGACCGTACCGATACCCCAATTCTTGAAAAGATTCTAAAACGCATAGAAACCTTAGACATTCGGCTTGTTAAACAAGAAAAAAACATAGAAGGTCTAAACAGGCGCATAAATATTCAAGGTACTGTGAATGAATTCACTTCAATGATTAAACAAAATAAGGGATCAAAATAAATCAAACACTTAGAATCATCTGGAATGCAAATGGGATAATGCAACATATTCCAAAACTAGAAATATTTTAAAATATAGAAAAATAGATATATGCTTAATATCTGAAAGCCACTTTACTGAAACTTCATTTGCTAAAATACTTAGGTATTGTTATCACACCACCCATCCAGCAGAAAAAGCGAGTGGAGGATCAATAATCAAACACCAGGAAGGAATAAAATTTGAAGTAGAAATTATACAAGTAGCCACTATCAATGTTATACTAAATGATGGAAAAGAATACAATGTTCCCTCAATATATTGCCCTCAGCATAATCTAAATAAAAATGACTATATCTCGTTGTTTAAATCATATCTCGTTGTTTGAGGAAAAAAGCTACTTACCGCAAGTCAAGCAACAAAATGCGTATTTTACTCTGGAGGTAAAACAACATACTGGCTTATGGAACCAAATAAAATTTCACAGAAAACTACGTATTGACAAAAGACAGTAAAGGACTATCGTCACATCACTCTCCTGTAATCATGACTCTCAATGCCAAAATTAACAAATAATAAAACAAATTGGAAACTATTCCAAAAACTAGTCAGTGGCAATATCAATCTTCAAGTGCCAGTTAAGAATTCGGCAAAATTGGAGGACCAAAACTTAACACGTATATGTAGAACACGTATTAAATGCTCTTTGGAAGTTAGAGAAAAACGTAAAGCACGAAAATCCTGGCAGAGAAATCGGCCTCCACAAAGTAAAACGATTCTCAACTATTTTAATAATAAACTAAAACTTACTGGCCCTTAATGGTCAAAAAGATACCGATTATTCCTTGTGGGAAGCAACAAAAAGTCTAAAAATTCTTAAATGCAAATACCTGCAATTAAATGTGTTGATGAAATTTAAGCTGGAAGCGCAAAAGAAAAAGCTGATTTGTTTGCATCATATTTTGGAGATACATTCACTTAAGACAAACTGCATATGAAAACATAACACTAGTTAACAAAATCGACAGCCAAAGCATAAAACCTGCTTCTTTACAAGAGTTAAAAGTTGAAACCAGCAAAAAGTTAAGCTCAAAAAAATCTCCTGGCTTTGATCGAATAAAATAGTTAAATCACTACCTGAAAAGGATTACAACAGCTACTTCAAATAATTAATAGCATTCAGACTAAACTATGTTCCACACCAATGGAATGTGGCAGAAGTGATAATGATAGCAAACCACCTAACGGCAAAAAATCCTATAGGCCGATTTCTTTGCTTCCAACTATTACTAAATTATTCGAAAAATTTCCCCTTAAGAGTCCTCCCCATCTGTCAGAAGCGCCGTTTAAAATCTGGCAGAAGCGCCACTTGAATTAGAACAATGACATAAACCTGCTGTTAGCTAATCCAAATTATAATATTCCGGCGCCCATTGATATATACTGCTAGGTGCAGACTATTACAGTCAAATTCTTAAACCCCAACTCATCAAGGGAAGATCAGAAAAATCGAATTAAGAGTTAAATCACACGTCACATCAAAGGAGATAGATGAGCAGCTCAAAAAAATTTTGGAGCTGGAAAAACTTCATCTACTATGCAACCGTGAAGAATTTTTTCAAAATTCACATAAACGCTACGAAGTTTGTATCCTTTTCCAAAAGAACACAACAACATATCTAGTAGATTCGAAACGAATGGCAGTAGCAAGACTTTTTCAAGTCGAGAAAAGATTTCCCAGCGATCTTATACTCAAAGAAGGTTATACAGCCTTATTGCAGTAATGAAAGAAGACATCACAACAACAAAACTACCAGTCGTTTTTTAGATCCCGGCTTCAAATCCCAAGGGAGGAGGGTTGAAAAGGGCATTTTTCATCAATTGATTGCGATCGGAGATAACATGAACACAACATGATCTTCCGTTGGAGTGCAGAATCCATGAGCCGAACCATCGTCCAAGTGCTGACTTGTAAGTTACTGGCAGGCTGGCTAGAGTAATGCTAAGTGCAGATGGATATTTAAAGCGAATCGGTATTCGTGCGTCCTCGGCATGGCTGGCGTAAAGTCAAACGTTAAATAACCACGAAGAAGTTGGATGAGCTTTTCGGCTCCAGAAAAGATTGCATGGATTAAACACAAAAAAAAAATTCAGCCGGTCGGCATTTACAAAATATTTAGACTTTAGCAGTGGACGTAAGGCATACAAAGCACGGTTTCCGGTGGCAAGACGCGATTCTATATCCCCTTCCACACAATAATCATGAGTGACAAGGGACCTGAGGTATCGAAACATCTTGGTCTCAAAGCCCAGTGATCATAAATTTTGTTTTGGACTGATTGATTTTGAGACAAACGGAAGCCGAGAATCGCACAAGTGAATCCAGTAGTTCCTTAAAACCGTTACTATTTAGATCAGTTACTTAGGCCTTCACAATTAAATTGTTTAGTATTGGTTTGTTTTACGACAAGCCAAGGATGCTGTATAATTTTTATAAGGTTGAAAGGTTTATTTATTTTCAGGCAAAATTTCAAACTCCATTTTTTAATTTGTCATGTTTGCTTGCCCCATTTAGGTACTGATACGTTACTGTTGATATTTTAACAGTGTAATCTTTAAAAAAAATATATTCTAACCAACATTCTGGCTCAAATCAAAAATTGTCAATAGATGTCACTGCCATCGTATATTACACAAATTATTTGACAGATTCCAACAAATCACACAAAAAATGAGGGGAAAATAAAATTCATTCATACGCTACACAAAATTGTTTTTGTTTTTGCAATTACACACGATTCACGAAAGCGAAACGTCAAAAAATTAAAAAAGAAACTTCCGATAACAGGCTTTCAACAAAACTATCGTTGATAAAATTCTATTATTCTACAAAATATATAAGTTTGTGTGTTTGAAATACATAGAGCTAGTTACTTTATATAAAATAATAAATCCAGTTAAGAACAAATAAAATCCAAAAAACTAATTTGTGAAATAAAATTTTAATCAAACACACACACACAAACAAATAAATCCGAGGTGTATTCGAAAAAAAAGTAGTTTCATTTGTTTTTGTTGTTTTTTGACAACAATTCGCGTATAAAATCTTAAGAAGTTGATTAAAACCAATCACTTGCTAATCGTCAGTGTTGTTGAATTGTGTGTTAATATCGAGTGGTTTATATAGTTTATTTTATTTTTTCATTCGATAGTGATTCATATTGTTGTTTTTTTTTTGTTAAATTTTAAGTTTTGTATTGTAAAATTAATAGAAAAAAAAAAAACAAAAAATTGTGTATTTTTCATATAATTTAAAAATAAAAAATAGTTGAGTGTTCCTCAGATTTTTTTTTTTTTTTGATCTAAATTAAATTAATAATTTGTTTTTTAATTAAAACGTAATTATAATTTAATATCAGAAATTATCATCATTTAATTTTTTGCACAGTTAAAATAAAAATATAAACAAACGAAATACGTGGCAAAAATGTGCGGTAAGTGTTTTGTGTTTTTTTTTGTTGTTGTTTTCGACGGTGTTTTGTGTGATGAAAATGTAAATAAAATTGAATGGGAAATCTTTCTAAATAATAACGAGCCATATGATTTCACTTTACACATTTTTCAATATAATTTCTAATTTTGAATTTTTAGTGATTTTTTTTTTAAAGTTTATTGTTATTGCGTTATTTTGGTTAGTTATGAGATAAGAAAAAAAATGTTGATGGCCGGGCCCAAATATTTTAAGTCAATGTAAAAGTTAGATTTAAGTCATAACGGCAGCAAAAGTTTAGAAGGAAACTAGGTCCTATTCCGCCTTAGTTGATTTCGTGTAAATCTAAAATTTGTTATAACCTTAACACTTTAACGGTTATGTTTTGGTTTGAAAGTGGGAAAATTAAATAACTCAGGTTTGAAGAAAATCATATACAAATAGAATAGGCTCGTTTGATGTAAAAATACCAGAATAGATTCTTTTTTCAAAAGTTCAAGGAAAGTAAATTTGACTTTAAAAGTCAAATGAGGAACAAATGAGTAAGACAATAAAACTCCACAGGATTTAAAGAATGCTTGCAAAAATAGCAATAGCGTAACTAGAAATTTGACACCCCTTTCAAACCTGGATATAACCTAGTTTAAGAGCATGATAATTTTTGAATTCTTGATTTTAACTGATTTATGGAGGTTTGGAAAGGTTTTTGGAAGCATAACTAGTTCTATAACATAATTGCAGTTTCACAGAAACACTAAACTTTTTTGCAATATTTTGTGTGCTATCCAGGATTTAACCCATGATCACTTTTTGTATTGGTTTAGTAAACAAATTCTAATTCTAAACTGTTATTTCATTAAATATCATAATATTTTTGAACTATATATATGCAATATTATAAAAGTTTGAAATGCAATTGAAAGTTTAAAATAAAGTTTGAATCAAGTTTTATAAACAAATAAAGACGGCTGTGAACGAATTGAGTTTCAAAATCTTAATTGACATTATATTTTTAATTAGCTTACTGGAAACTTCAACAATTGCGAATTTATGGACACTCTCAAACAATGTTTCAGTTATATTTTCAAGAAGATCCTGATATGCACCAATGGTAAAAATGCTAAATATGGCATTCGCCTTAAAATTGTTGTTAAGATCGACATATCAAAAAATTTGGTTTATCTAAGGCAAAACCAAAACCTTCTTTGGCAATGTTTGGTGTGCCTGACTTCAATTCAAAATCAACTAAAAAAAGAGTGATTGAGTTGTGTAAAATTGATCTACCGGACTGTCATCCGAATTAAATTATATTGATAACCATATAGTGTGCCAATGTCACTGGTATATGGCAGTAAATTCAAATCTTGAACAATATTGTTTATAGTCACAGAAGATGTTTTGAGGTAACAGAAAAACTTTTATATAGATGGTACTGAAGAAAGCGAAAAAACATAAAGCATTCATTTTAAAGCTTACCGCAAAGCAATTAAAGTCGTTAACATAAGCTTAGACGGGTATATTACTGCCAATTTATTGGATGGTGGTGTGACTCCGTTTATCTGCTGTTGTTTACTGCCTTTCAAAGCATTTACATTTAAAAATGCTCTGCTAAAATTATTTCCAAAAACAGTAATCCGAAATATTTTTGGAATGCTGAGGGATTTTCTCCTTTAATGTTTCTCAATACAGTGATTAATAGTTATCCGCAAGGAATCGCTGACGGATTATACTCCGGACGTTCAACGGTGACACATATAACACATTTGACGAACGAAACTCAAAAAGTTCATGTAATTGGTGCGTTATCTAGGAATATAAATGTCCTGTCCGACTGTTTTCTTTTAAATTGTCTTTTTTAGGGAACGTATATTCATATTGAGCTATGTGGTAGCAAGGCTAATTCAAAGCTTTGGTTTTAAATTTGGTCTACCAAAGATTTTCATGACCTCTACATCTTTTTATTTCCTTTTAATGTTTGTTTAAAGACGACTTCCGCACAATGTAAATATTCCTAGGAGTGTCCTTCCAACCTACCTGGGTGCCGTTGTCAGTGATTGAAACAACCTTATTGTGTGGGTTTTTGTTCGTGTCATGTTGGTTGACCTTGTGGATTGTTCCCAATTATTGTCTTTGAATCGTCGAATTGGAATTGGTATTTGTGAATTCGATCGCAAGTAAAAAAGTACACTGTCACAAAATAAAATGGGAAATTTTATTTTAATGGTGAAACCTGTGTGAAAAATACACATCTTGTTGATTTTTGACGTTTGGGGTTTTTTGATTTGGCTATTTCAGGTTTTCTTTACATATCATATTTTGTCTTTACATATTATATTTTGTGTAAGCATTAAAGGCGAATAGTGATAAAGGCGTGTTTAAAATTATCTTAAAATAAAAATTAGATTAATTAATATAATTAAACAATATATTTTTAATTATATAACAACACACTGCCAAGAAAGTTTGGATTTTTGATGAAACATAAAGTTGTATCTGTGATATTTTGCTAATTAAAATTACTTTAATAATTACTTTAGTTTTTTACTGGTATATTTGAAATCGCCCCACAATTTTTTGCAGCCTTCCTATTTCTAAAACAACGCAACATTGAAGGTGCGTTCTAGCATGGTTAGCTGTACATTATGAATAAAGAATGAAAATTTATCTTTACAATATTGAAATTTTATAAAATGTTAAATATCAACACCCGATAAATATTTTGTTATGTTAAGTCGGTTGCCTGGTCATATTTTTGTTCGAGTTGAGAATATTTCAACATTTTCCACAATTTCACGATTGAAAAGTTAACTCTACTACCGATGAATTCAGACGACCCCTTCGAGTACTTGGAATATAATTGCTTTATTTCCAAGCATGGTTTTCAATTATTAGTTTTAAAGGATTTTGCCTCAAATAAGTTATGTTGTTATAGATTTTTATCCGTTTAATGCAAGAATTTGAAATGCATTCAAAATGTTGATCCCTAAAACAAATTTCTTCAATAGTTGCTAGCACAATCCCATATAAAGTTTGAGGTTAAGTGAACCAAAATATAGTCGCATACTTGCATTACTTTGCAATACAGTAAGTTAAATGTTTAAACAAACTGCTGACATATCAAACATAATTGTGGCAATAACTTTATAACAAATTATTTATTTTGCCGATAAATTCAGTTCGTAATTGGTGATATGTCGGGTGAAAATATTAAAAAGAAAATACTGGAATATTTTCCACTTCTATTGTGAAGAAAATCTTTTTATTGAGGATTTTGTTAGGATATTTTTCGGAGATTGAAAATTTTGCAAAAAATATAAACCGTACAATCTGACAACACAGTTTAGAGTGATCTTAATTTGGGCTGTGGCAAAAACTAATTTGAGTTCTAAAGTCATTAAAAAATAAAATTACATGCAAATGCTTCTTATAAGCATTTGGCGTTTTCTAGCGTTAGGGGCCATATACATGCGCATGATGTTTTTTCGAATGTTACGAACTATCTCTCATATACTCATCCATCACAGTGCAACTCTCACATCCATGCATGACAACGGGTTTGACCAACAACTTAAAAAACTTTAGCTTGTCAGCATTTACAAGGTATTTTGACTTTAGCAGTGGACTAAATCAAAAGCAAGGTAGGCAACTAGGCTGAACCTAGCAGTATATTAGTATTGATCACATGCGAAATAGATGAATACTTTCATTGATTTGAATCGTCGATGGAAAGATATTCATCCCATTCTAAACTGATAGCCCATAGTTTTTATATAAATAGTTTGATGACTATATACATTAACAGGGCCAACTGAACAGGGTAAGCTGATGTTTCCTGGTTCCAGTTGACGCTCAGTATCTTGACTTGTTATACGTCAGACATTCATTTCCGGAGGATAAACCCATGTTGTGGTAAGAATAACAGCCTAACAGGCCATTGATACTCTGTTTTAATTGCATAACTTCGGCTTGAGTATCGACTCCAGTTATCAGGTCATCAACATAAATGTCGTAACGAAAAGCGTTAGCAGCAAGAGGGTGTACACTTTGATTATCATCTGTAATTTGTTTTATTACTCTGGTCGCTAAAAATGATGAGGATGCTAATCCATTAGTAATGTTGGTCAAACGGAAGTGGCGAATTGTTTCGGATGAATGACAACGCATTACTATTTTTTAATGGTATATGTATCATCGAGGCCGTGATGGTAAATTTCTACTCTTTAAACCTTATGATTATAGAGTGCAGTGAATTATGAACAATTTGATCAACAGCAAAGCAATTGTTGATATTGCTGTTGATGTTTTCGCAGACCCTTCAAAGATAACTATTAACTTTGTTGTCACACTATAGACTGCTTTACAATCCCGTGATGAAGTAAGTAGTATCCAGACTCACTATTTTCGGCTGGTTGAATTTCTTCCATATATAATGCAGATTTAATCGCTTTAAGCAATCCTTTGGGATAAAGGTTGCTATAGAAAACCCGAGCCTAATAGCGCACGACATACTGATTCTCGTTCAAAGAAATTCAAAATTTTGATAAGTGTGGTGAGAAAATCACATGCCTTAAACTAGACGAGAGCTGATTTAAAAATCGTTTTGATTCAGCATCCTCGACTGTAAGCAGTAGTGAATTGTGTTTTCTTAGTCAGTGCGGTTGCAGCGCCGTATTTCTCGAAAGCGCATTTGAAATTTGTCCATTTTATTGAGCAGTTTGCCTGCAAATAGAGAATGGTCAGTTTCATTACATATTGCGGAAAATTGTTACTCGAATTTTCAATTACGGTATGACTTTTCAATTTTGTTTTAGCATTTGTTCTATTAAGTGAAATATTAGCCGAATCCAACGCGTCAATTCTGCGAGAAAGGAAGTACATAAAGTTTTCAAAGACGATTACGTGTTGCGTTTATAACACTTTAGAATTGTCATCAAGTTTTTGAACTGACAGAAAGGTCAACTAGTGATCTCGTGACTCTGCATTCTCGTCTAACTTGATATACGAATCACTTCATAGTAAGTATCCATGAGCTGCTTGACATTATTTGATGTAGCATATATGGATTATCTATCGGAAAAGTACGCAAAAACGAGTTAATTATGAACCGTTTACGATCATACCGGGCTTTGAGTTTATTCAAGGCGGCAATATAATTACTCTCAGTGACACTAAAATGTCTCAATAAAATGGCAGCCTCAGCACGCACGAGCTCCCTTAAGTACTGAAACTTCTGAACAAGGCTTAAGCTGGGAAGGTTCATGTATAATATTCTATAGAAAAAAGATCGTAGAATGTCTGATCCATTTACTCTCCTGAAAATGGAAATATATTCATTTTCGGCAGTTTGACTTCGTGATGAGGACCGTTGGTTGTCATATTCATTGATAAATTTGGAGAAATATTGCCCACTTGACTTAACTTATTTTCTATACTTTTTCCCTTTTTTTGACAAATCGACAATAATATTTTCTAAAAAGTGATTTTTACAAAACAAATTTGACAAAAGCGCGTACCTTTCGGGATAGTCCATAATGTGGAAATTTACCGGTTAAATAATACATATTTTCCAAATCGAGGAAAAAATGCCAGACTTCTTTGACATTAGAAATAACTTGATGGTGCCCTATCAGGCCTAGTTGCTTTATTTGGGCTAAGAGTTTCAAGTAACCTTCCATGTCGTCGGTACTTTGACTGTTTAATAAATCACTGCCCAATTAGTTGAGATGTACTTGTAATTTTGAGTAATACCTCAAACTGAGCTCTCTCATTTTTTTTTGTGGAACGATTGTAATATTTCGAAAATTTTTTGCTTGAGTTCTTTATTCCTAGTCCATACAGGCACAATTTTCGCCTTTGATATGATTTTTCCAGGTTAACCTTCGGTCAAGGTGTATAAACCTAAGTATTTAACCTTTAGTGATATTGAGTGTGAGAGTTTTTGTGTGACATCAAGATGGCTCTGCCATCAGCAAATGTTAATATTACTACTTTTTTAGTAATAGGTAAATCGGCTGTGTAGGAGAATCACAACATTGGTTCAAGTATTAATTTAATAACTGTACTCAATCTATTAAATTTGTCCCCAAAACAAAACAAAAAACATAAAAATTTGGATTTCCTGTTTGATAAAGTCATAATCTTGCTATAAAAACACAAGTCTGATAAAACCTCATGTACTTAAAATAAAATAAAATTATCTTATCAAAAATACAACCAATTTGGTTGCAAACCATATAAAGGGTACGGTCCAATCGATCGTTAAATGCAACTATAGTAAACAAATTTTAAGATAAATCTCTCTCCCTCTCTCAAAAACTCATTACAAAACATCTTAAATGCATACAATCATGAATTAAAGTATGTTCATAATTTTAAAGCACAAGACGTAAAAAAACGAAATAAAAAATCTCAATTTAAAAAGTGAAAGTACCAAGAATTCGATTGAAATGAAAAGTAGAATAAATTCCGTTATTATTGTTTGTAGGTCCAAATTATGTATTAAACTTTGTCTATTATGCATAACAACAAAACATGTTTTCAAACAAAAAAAAAAAAAAAAACGAATACAAATTATGAAATAGTAATATTAATATTAAGATCAAAAATACTTAAAACACGATCGAAGTAAGAAGAAAACCAAGAAACGGGTTATTAATTGGGGAGACAACACGAGCCGAGTATTATATGTATTATATGAAAAATTTCGTCTGACTCTATATATCTCGATTAAGAAATTTTCGAAAGACAAATGTCATATGTGGTATAAAGTAAAGAAAAACAGTTTTTTGAATGATTAGGCAAGGTTCACTTCGAATTTTTCGATTCGATTTATAAAAATTCGTACATGTGGACTGAATGATATATTTATTATATGCTCATACTAATGTTGAGGTTGGTAACATTAAGTGCTAGTCACTTTTAAAGGCCAAGGTAAACTGGATTAATCGATTTGGCGACATTGTGGTTTAACATTAGTATACAGTTTTTTTTTCACTTTCGCTACATTATGTATTATTTGTGTGCTATGTATATGCAAATTTTGTCAATTTCAATGTGACAGGGAAGTAATCTATACAGCAACTAACTATATTGTCTAACTTAAATTTGATGATAATTTATTTTATGCAGTTTATGTGTTAGCCTGCTCAAAGAATATTTTATTCGAATAGCAAATGACAACTCCATGTAAATGGGGGGACTCTTATGAAAGACGTATGATGATAGTTTTAGTTAACGTAATTTACATTAGCACTTTACAATTTACATTAGGTAAAATATGTTGTTCCCAATTTTACAACCAATTTTATAGCCAATTGATGATCACTGCCTACAAATTGACAGCCTTCCCTCTTCTCCTAGAAATTAACATATGGTTCATTTGTTTTCGGGACGACTTTCGCGGGTATGTCCATATTTATGTCCAAATCGTATGCGATCGCAAAGTGCAACATTTTTTTCCCATTATCGCTCGCATGATCGTATCGGGAGAATTTAATTGCTGACTGATGTCAAGCTTCGGTATGATTCCCATCAGATCATCCAAATTGTTATAAAATGAGTATTTATCTTTAGGTTGGCTTACATCAGTGGGCGTTTTCTAAAACGACCTTCAGTCAGAGTCTATTTTTTGAAAACACTCAACGTAAGCTGGTATCGCATTTTCTTTAGATTGCCTCACAAAGAAGCTATATACAAAGTACTCTGTTTAGGAGCCTGTTTTTTTTTTCTAAATATTTTTTATGGCAGCTGATGCTAGTTTTAACTTGTTTCTGATCTCTGCAATCTGTCCTGGGGTCGAAGCTTTCCCAACTCTTTCGCAGTTAATTTTTAACCTTACCCCGTCACCAGCCAAATTGAGAACGCACGAATACAGGTTCGATTTTAAATTCATCTGCACATTGCATTGCTTCAGCCAGACTGCACTGACATGGACGATGGTTCGGCCCATGGATTTTACACTCCAACAGGGGGTCATAGTTGTGTTCATCGTCATCACCGATCGAAATCAGGTGATGAAAAATCCCTTTTGCAACCCTCCCCCGTTGGGATTCGAACCCGGTACCTCCCGTCTCAAACACCGCAGCTTTAACCACTGCGCCAATTGCTTGGTAGTTTTAACTTGTTGTGCTTGAATTTTGTTGTTCGTCTGGATCTGCATTAATAAAGATTTCTACTCCTTTAGATATCCTATTTGCTGACGTGCCAGTATACGAGAAGTTTTTTTGTAGCAATGCCCTTGAAAGCTCTCTTAGTTTTGGAATGATAGACCAAAATTGGTTTTAATTTACAATCGCCATTAGCGTTGCCCCCTAAAAGAAGTGTTAAGAGATCTTTGCTTGCTTTAAATCCAGGAGCAGCGGATTCTTCTTTTGAAATATACATTCTTGTTGGAAGACGTTTCCAGAATAAACCAGTTTCATCAACGTTAAAGGTTTGTTTCGATGTATATCCACTTTGTAGCACCACCGCTTTGAAAATTTGCAAAATTTGGTGCCATATAATCAGCACTGGCTGCTTCTCCCTTCAAATGAATAATATTGTGTAGATTACCACGAGTTTTTAGGCGCTCGAATCAACCACCACTAGTATTAAATTCCTCTTTAAAAGCTACATTTCTTATTGTCACAGATTCTTGAAGATCCTTGAAAATTGTGACATGCTTTTTTGCGTCTGCTGTTCAATCCAAAAGCTTACTTCTTATTATAACGGTATGTTTAATTTGCGAAAAGGCTAAATTTAACATTCTCGCAATCTGTGCCGGTTTCCCTCCTACCTGGTCACGTTGGAACACATCTAGTTTTAGTCAAAGCGATAATACATTTTTAACTTTCTTTGTAATATATTTTATGGCAACCGCTCAGAACTGGACATTTTAAAACTGGATATTTCAAAATAGGATTTGACAAAACCAGATAAGGTACAAAACTGGATATTTCAAAACAGGATATTTCGACATGTGATTTAAACTTAACAAGATTTTTTAGGAAAGTTCTGGAATATGGCCAATTAGAAAGGAACTCGGAGAGTTTTTAACTTGTTCTTATGATGAAATTCGATATGTAGGATGAAAATGGGATTTTAAAATGATTTGTTGGGAAAGTTCTAAGGCCAGTAAGGTTCCATACTTAAATAATTTTAAACAGAGAGAGAGAATTTCCCTTTACTTAATGGTTTTATTAATTGCTGCTTTTCTCATCTTATTAAAAAAATCATTGACGTGAAAAAATCATTTTAAAATTCCATTTTCATCCTACATATCGAATTTCATCATTATCGGTAGGAACTCGCCGAGTTCCTTCCTAACTGGCCATATTCCAAAACTTTCCTAAAATATCATTTTAAATTTAAACCACATGTCAAAATATCCTGTTTTGAAATATCCAGTTTTGTACTATATCTCGTTTTGTACCTTATCTCGTTTTGAATTATCCAATTTTGAAATATCCAGTTTTGTACCATATCTCGTTTTAAAATATCCAGTTTTGAATTATCCTGTTTCGTCAAATCCAGTTGTAATATATCCAGTTTCGGTCGGTACCCATATTTTATATATGTATATATTCGAAATGTGTGGTGCAGCTTTATTCCGCCTCATAATCAAAATCAAATATTTATTAATGGAAACTGATACATACTCTCAGAATTTCTACAAATAAATTTAAGAACGACCTCATTAACAAAGTCAAGCGACACTTATGAAAATAACAACATAAATGAAAAAGTCTCATACTTTTTCTTTAGATAAATTGTAATCGGCGTTAAGTCGAATACGGGTCGACATCGGTGCTGATGGCGCCCCCTGCAAAATTTATTTGTACGCCAAAATTAAAAAAAACCCAATTAGGAAAGTGATCAACAATCTCTTCTTCGAGGAGCATGACGTAGTCAAAAATCTTTTTCTTGTGTCTCTTTCTTATAGTGGGCAATTCTAATATATTTACCAAATCGTTTGCTTCTTCTGACATTTTGGAAAACCCATCCTCTAAAAAATTCAATCCATTTTCCAAATATTTCGTTTAAATCAGTTCAAGCGTCATTTTATTTCGATTGCAAAATTTTGCCTTTTATGTTTATTCTATAGATACCAACTGAACACAGTTAAACAACTGAACACAAAAATGAACTGAACACAAAGAAGGCGCTCATTGAAATTAAATACTGCAGTTACGGTTGAAAGACTTCAATATAGGCAATTCTCCGGAAAAAATGAAAATTGGATATAAAGTCGCCTTCAGTGATGTCTGCAGTGTTGTCTATTCGATTTGTCCAATCGTGTAGTCTTTCAATCTGCAAAAGAAAAAATTCAGCATTCTTAACGAACACACGAAGGCAACACTGGAATTGACTTAAAGACTGATACAGTATATTAACTATAGCGGTAGTTGAAATTTGACTCCATCTTCTTTCTTCTATGCCTACTGCGTTTGACTGAAAATATCAAAAACATCTTTTTGGAAATTCAGTTAAGCTGTGATCGATTTAAAAAAAAAATCTATAATAAAATTCATGCAAAACTTACTAAACTCTAAAAATACAATTTACTGTTCGCTTTCACCGAATATAGGTGGCGAATTATATGTAGAAGTGCATCACATGCCGAATCACTAGCGGACCACACCATAAGTGAACCAATTTAAAATGTGTTTTCTCAAAATGCAATAATTTGTAGTTACAAGAGCGATCACTAAATTACAATAAAATCATGTTCAGACATTTTAAAGCTCCATTTTCACATAACCTAAAAATTTGTTTACATATCAAAATATAGCAGTTTGTAACACAATGATAATAATCTATAGTTAGATACAGTCTGGCTCAATCCAAACTGGTGCTTACTGGATTATACTGTCCTAGTCCTGCCGCACACCCACCGTATATTTAAAAAAGGAATGAATTTCAGTTTTAACAAGATCGACTCTATTTCAGGCGTCCAAGGTTAAACAAGTATATAATTCACTCAACTGTATATCCATCATACTTAATTTTTACAACTCTGATGTTAACCATTTGAAGCAGTTCCTAAAAAAAACAAATCACAAGAATCACAATACAACGAACCCCAAGAAAACGTCAGTTCAAAAATACGAAAAAAAATCGCGAATTTCATTACGTAAAGACGAGAGTACGCATTTGCTAGAAGTTTAAATGGCAAAATGATATAAAAAACCATTGACCCAATTTCTGTTAAAGAGTAAGTGCTATTTTTTGACAAAAGATTAAACAAAAGAAAAAGATATGTGTCTGTTATGTTAAATGACGCAGTTATGAAAAAATATAAGACTAAATTTTTGTATCGCCCAAAAAAATGGCTTTTCTCTTAGTTAAAGTAATTAATAAAAAATTAATGCAATAAAAAGTGTTGTAGAAAATTATAATAAATTTGATGGTCCATTGGGTCTTAAAGCCAATGATGACAATGGAGATTATAATTAGTATTTCTTCAATATCTTCAAAAACATGTACAAAAAAGGAGTTCGGAAAAGAAATATCGTTTGCATAGGCTGATGCGATTAAGATGCAGTTGATTCTGAAAACGACGATTGTTCATTTGTTTTTCCCTATATAAAGACGCTCGTCACTCGTTTAATAACCATTTTTTTCGTACAGGTCCTAACATTTAAAATAAATAAAATTAAAAAATGACCCTAAATTTGCTCAAAATAAATTGTTTATGATCAAATATATGTTCCATTGAATAAAAGAGCTAAATTTTTCTTGGTGTTGAAAAAATTTTATATGGTACAGCTAACTAACGTGACATTTTTTGCATCTGACTTGGTTTATGGTATCATGTATCATCAAGCCACATTTTTGTTTCACAAATAATGAAAAATTCAACAAATCCGTCAAAAATGTTAACAAACGTTAAATGTGTGATTATATAGGGCAACAATTTATTGGCTGACAACATTGTAAATTGCATATTCCATGAATTAATAATAAATAATTAATTTAATTAATTGATTAATATAATATTATAACGTTATTTTTGTCATTTTTTTTTAAATTTATTACTAAGATTTTTTTCTTATCTAATCTTATAACATATAATGTTATCAAAACAGCAAAAATGTGTTTTATAAAAGCGCGAAAAGACACATAGCTTGTGACTATAAATTTACGATGTATTGTGAACTTCTCGATAATATATTATATTGAATGGGAACATTGGCCAAATATTTCTGTTTTATCGAAATGCTGACGTCATTTTCTGGTTGTGTGTAACCATCGTCTCGGAATTTTTTTATTTAATTAAAAGTTGATGTTTTCGTCATTATATATAAAAAACTTATCAATTAAATTGATTAAAAAAAGCAACAAAATAAATTATATTTTAATTTAATTAATGATTAAGTTTTTAATTTGATTAGGTTTGATTAGAATTTAGTTGTTTTACATTGTACAGTTTTGGGTTTGCCAAATATTCTATAGTGAAATCGATATAAGTCTAGAGCAAACTTGATATAAATGTTTAATTTATTTTTCAAGGTCACCACCATTTTTTAATCATCCTTTACGCCATCATAATACTCTACCTTGAAACGATGGCTAAGATCTTTAAGAAATACATTTTGCAATATCTAACGCTATAGAAATATCTTAAAGTTCAACATTTTACTTATAACTATTTTATATAACCAAAAATAGTAAAATGTCTTAAGGAACTCACATAAATGAGTATAAATTATAAAATTAAATAAAAAAAAAATGAATAAAACGAAAGCAATACAAACAAAAACATTTATACACATTTTAAATGTCAAATGCAACACACAATATTGGGGGGTGGTTTTAGTAGTGTATGTGCTAATATATATATATATATATATATATATATATATATATATATATATATATATATATATATATATATATATATATATATATATATATATATATATATATAGTTGACGTAAAAATAAACTACTTTCATTTATATCACCACACACTATATATTCGATCAACCGTAAACCGGTCTCAAATTACTCTACAATCTTTTGATCTTTGTTTTTGGCTTATGCGTATACACAAGATCCTAAACGTAATGGTGATATCTCCGACAAGTAGCACGCAACGATAATTTTGTTAATGGGACAGGTCGTTCGGTGCGGTAAACTGGATTTCGACATTCATTAGATGTCGTGCCGGTTTATGTGTTAACAATATAAACATTTTTTTTTTTTTACTTTTCAATTTATGTAAACTGCTATCGAGATTACGTTGAGTAATAACAATCATAGCACAATAGTACATAACTGAAAGGTGGAATTCGTAATTTATTTGCTAATTGGTATACACTATACAGTAATAGAGTATATGTGGCGTGGTTATTGTAGTGTTGTAATCGATTGAAATCGAAATTTTAAAGTAAATTTCGATCAAAATTCGAACATGAATTGTAGAAATTTCTTTTTTTACTATTATTTCAAAAGTTCGCTACTAGTGAGTCTGTAATTTTCCACATTTATTTTCTTCCTTGTGGTTACTTAGACTGTGTCCGGAACTCATGATAAATATTTGTGAATACAAATTTTTGACCTTTATTTGATAAAAGCGAAGCCACCCAAATTATCACGGTCAGTTGCTATGATAATTTTTGACAAATACCTAAACTCTATAATAAAAGCCAAACACATCGCGTAGCATACTCGGATATATACAATAAGACATAAAAATTTCACTACTTGGTTTTGTAATAGTACCATTCAAAAACCGTATAAGAAAAAGTTGAACTTTTTCGTTGCTATGACAATTTCAATAAACAATGCACACAATTAAATGTAATTTTTTCTCAGTTTTTATACCTCACATAAAGTGAATTTAAGAACATATAAGGCGGGGAAATATTTCAATCAACTATTATATTTTTCGGATAGCGTAATAAAAAATTGAAAATGTAGTGGAATATTTTTCAAATAATTGTCAAAAATTGTATTCTAAAATATTTATCATGGGTAAAATATTTATCATGGCAAATGAATTGTAAACTCATTCTCTTCCTGTGTCCCTTCAATTTTTGCAACCAAAAAGTGTACTGTATTAGCGTATTTAGATCGGATTTGACTATTGTGAGAGGCAGTGAGTTTCAACATACCTGCATTTGCGAATGTCACGTTCGAAGAGAAGTTTACCAGCAATGTTAATGAATATTATGGCGATTTCATTGGTAGTGGGTGCACTGCACAGTCGCTGATCCGAATAATGATTTCGATTAAGCGCCTGGTTCACAAAGCGCAGCTTTCAGCATTGCTTTTATTTTACGAAGCATGCATTAAGAATTGTCGAGCTGTTTGTGATTTCTGTAAAATAGGAAGATCCTTGAAGAAGAATGCTTGTTGGAAGGAATTTCCGTAGCCTTTGTACTGCCGACAACGTAAAATTGAGCGTATTGCCAATTCTATGAAAAACTTGAACATGAATCTTGAACACGCTTGATCTTCATCCACAAAAATCAACCATTTTGTGCTCCCATTGGTGCAAAGGATAAAGCACTGTCGTATTCAGGCTGTCGTATTAGAGTATGTTCAGGGTTTCAAGGATCTTTTATATGAATTGACGATGCTCGAAGACATTTCCACTCAAATCAATCTGTTTTTCTAATTTTACTTTACCTTTTCAAGAGCCACTGGTAAACCTTCCCTTCTATAAGGACGCTTAGCAGCACCATTTGTTGATGCGCAGGACTCGCAAACGACATTTAACGCACCGCAATTATGCTCATTCACTTGAGTTCTCATTCGTCTTCGTCCTGACGAAATATTTTGTTTGACGATTTGCTAGATTTGTCTTGCGTTTAAAATTGTTCACATATTATGACCTAGTTTGACCAGCTTCTCGTTGTCAACAACTGTATTGATAACGATGATTTACGGCGCAGATCCAACGTTTCATGGTTTTGGCGAGCTCCTCACTTATATTGTTTTCTCTCTCTATACTCTTCGGTTTTTTCTGCAGGATTTCCACTAGCCAAAATGTGGTTTGCAAATTATACATACAAGATTTTATGTTTACTCGTACATCTTAGACGTGGGTATCGGCCAAAACTGGATATTTTACAACTAGATTTGACGAAACAGAATATTTCAAAATTGGATAATTCAAAACGAGATGTCTCTTTCTGTCGAGTCTCAAATTTCATTTGTTATTCACTTCTGAGTACAAGGATGTCGCTCATGCACATTATGAATAGCGGCACTGTTGTTCAATCATTCGTAATCATTTTTTTTTCAAACAATGTTTCAAAACTTACAGTTAATAATTTATTTTTCCATCTATGAAAATAATTTCATAGAAGTTCGTAACCTTTCTCACGGCATAATGCTATAGATGTATAGTTCGGTGGCAGCTGACGTCAAAATAGTTTCATCTGCAAATGTGGCAATGATGCAGTTATTTGGAACTAGAGATTCCTGCCAGTTTTTTAATTCTGTCTTAAGTATAATTGATGATCAAACAATAATTTAGGATAATATCCATCTGGTTTATTTAGACTTCATATTGAGCCTATTCAACGTTCGTTGATAATTTTTTCTCTTTTCCGATGTTATTCGTATACTTAATAAGCTAATTAGACGGTAGCTTGTGACGTTGATCGCAGATTTATTGTGCTTTAGAACATCTCATATCAAGATTTTTTAGATTTTCTGAAAACCCGACAAGCTGGGAAAGTTGGTTACGTCATAATCACGATAATTTTAAGTATGCCATCAATCAAGATAATTTATTTTATTCTGCAAATATTCTGATCCTCTTTCAGAGCCACTTCGGCTTTTTCCAATTTCTTACTGATTTCTTCAAAACAACCGAACCACTCGGACGTTCGAACTCAATCCTTTTGACTTCTTTTACCTGGTCCCCTCATTTAGATCTCATGAACCTTTTACTATTCTTGAATGGTCAACCTAATTAGCTGAGGACCAATTCTCAGAACTTGACCCAAATTTGGACGCTGCTTGCTTAGCTGAACACAAATGGTCGTTCTGACAGGTTCTTATAAAATATACATATACATAATCAAAAAAGTTAATCAGAAATGCAATCACGAATTAACTATTTTATGAACTATGCTGTGAAAAATGCTGTCATAAAAATGCATACCTAAAATATCAAACAAAGATCCTTCACACAGTTAAATCAGTTCTAAAAACTTACGCTCGATAATATATTAAACTTTCATGACATAAGAACCAGCAAAATATAAATAAAGAAGGAACTCGTTATATCTAGTGCACGTGGTAGCTATATGAACTACAGCGATGAACTACAGATTTTTATATTTTGGTTTGTGTCTTGGCTATTTAAAATTAGAGATCGCTTCGTATAGTGATCGTATCGTAGATGTGTGAAATAATTTTCTATAATCATAACGTTATCAAGTTTAATATCGTACAGTAAAAAAATCACCGTATTAAAAAACTAATTAATTCCCTTTTTTTACCGTAATCAGTCCCGCTCGATCATATACCACATTCCGGACATTATTACTTTAGTGTAAAAAAACTCATCTTTTTTTTTAATTACTATACTGACAACATTTTAGTGACTTATCATACATCGATCAAGAGAACAAGTTTTGTATGTATATTATGATTAAGTTGTTCGAGCCTCCTCTTTCTCGCTATCGTTAAGACATTTATTTATGTGTTGTCAAAAAAAAAACATGAATTTTTAACTTATGTAATTAAAAAAAAAAAAATGTTTGTCGCGATTAAATTGAATTTCCTCCTAAAGCATAATCTTGACTTGAGTGCGTCCGCATGTAATTGACGAATTAATTTCGACTTTAGAACCGGTCTTGTCGATCGAATGGTGAATTGATTAATTTGGAAAAGGATGATAAGATTGTGAGTATAGTAGACCAGTTTTAAATTTCGTATGCTAGAGGTCATATATATATGGTAAACGACGATCAATTATAAAATCAACTATTTCTGTTCGTATAAATATACGATCAAGGAAATTAATTTTTTTTTATATGTTATACAATGGAACAGGGTTGAGATAAAGAATAAATTCGATCAAATCTACTTCCTGCATATAACAAAACACTGGATAATAAAATTAATTATGTGGAGAAAGTTTTATTTTCATTTTTTATGCCACCTTCGAGCAAACCGAAACCTAAGGTCAATTTAAAATAAAAAAATTCTGCATTTTCTATAAATCGATTTGTGTTCAAATGTATATGTTCAAAGTCAACAACATATTGACACATACAATTACACACAAACACACACACGCTGTTACACATGATGAATTAAAGTGAATTGCAGTCAGACATTCTTTTTGGGAAATTAATAATTGTCAAGGATAACGAGAAAGATGGTGTTAAGTTTAATTTTGAAGGTTTTTCTGTCAGCAATGTATCATGGCAAGTGACATTTTGTCGTTTTGTCTGCTATACACCATTGACATATTATATGATCTTAATCTATTTTGAGGTTAATTCTGGTTAATCGTTAGACTGACCAAAACTATTGTCGGTGCTTTTCTATGTGACAATGTGTTTAAGGTACTCCCTAATTTATTGATAGTTTTAAACTAGTTTTGTGTGTGTATAATATTAATATAAGTTTGTTTACCGTCCGGTACGTTAAATACAATTAAAATCGTAAATTGCATAGATAACACACAACTTTTATGTGTACTGTCATATTATATTTTATTAGATAGATAAATAGACAATTACTTTATGTGTAAAATAAGTTATCAATTGCGACTTATTTAGCACATACTATTTAGTGAATTACCTATATGAGTAGCGCTTAAACCTTTATAATTTTCCAAAAAATAAATAAAAAAATTATAAAGTTAAACCACGAATCTTTCGATTCTTAGAAATTTGTGAATACTTGTGTATTTTACGATGTATTACCACAATATAAATTTGTGCATTGATGGCAATTAAGTATTTCCAATGAAATCAATTAACGAAATTAATACAAATCAAGGTTGATTTACCTTATCTATACGGGGGTTTGATTTACTCATAGGTGTAATTAAAATAGTGTTTTGTTTTATATCTAACCATCACTGATAAGTAAAATGTTTTTCATATCATATCTAAGAACTAATAAGTGAGGACGATACTCCACCGTTTTTTTGCCTTAGTCACTCGAATATTACACTATTTATCGATAGTCGGAAGTAAATCGTATCTGTTATTAAAGCAAACGTGCTTTCTGAGCAACATATTAGATAACATATTAAAGTTTGTACTGGTAAGGAGGTTCTGGGGTCAATTCTTATTTTGTAAAAAAAATGAAATATAAAAAATCTTTCTTATCCTGTTACTTCAAAATCATGAGCAGCTGAAACTAAAAATATAGCAATAGGGAAAGTCAAAAAAAATCTTTGTTAAATCGAATTACCTTATAAAGCATAATCTTGACTTAAGTGCATTTTTAAAAATTTAAAGTGCATATACTATTACTGTATTTCTCTCTTGAAGAACCAGTTTTACACCAATATGTTGAAAAATTTAAATTTAAAGTTAGATTGGATTAATTCTTAATTTATATTGCTCCTGTGGCACTATTCTGGTAATTCCCGAAGAATGGAAATTTTAAATTTTTTACCAGTTTTATCTTTTTTTCCTCCAATGTGTATTCTGGTGTTTGATAAGAATGTTAGGCGAAAAAAATTCCCTATATTACATCTTAAGCTTCTTTGTTTAATGGCGGTATGACGTTTTCTTTAAAAACTGTGTAATGCTATAATTTTTTCAGCATGCTACGGATTTAAAGCAATGTCACCATATACACTTATACGGTGACATGGCTTTAAATCCGTAGCTGCAAGAGGAACAATTTCCATGTCATTTAAAATCATGAAACTTCCCACAATTAAGGAACTGTATTATCTAGATTCGACTATAGTTTATTCTAAATTAGCTGAAAGGTTCGTCGGTTATAATAAGATTTAAATTTGGCTATTATGCATTGTTCGGTAATCAACCAGGGTTTGATCATACAATCGCCTGATGCGATACTACAAAATAGTAGCGTTATTCTGCCCTTTGGAACTTTTAACCCAAAAGCATTTTTTGAAATGCTTAGCCATCTTTCCAGTTCAAACCTGATTCGTCTCCATTACATACTTGGTCCCCAAAAAAACACCATCTTTAATAATTTCCAAAACTTCTTCTTTAAATTTCTTTGAAGCTTCCACGTCCTCTGATGCAGATTCGGATTGAGTTATCGTATTTGTTAAGTAAAGAAACCCGCTTTTTAATATTTTCGAAAAGGGAATTCGGCTTTTGAGTCTGGGGAATTAATGCTCTAAAAATTAGTATTACGAATTCCCTATAGAAATCACCTACATAGTGCTACATATTTTTATTGCATTTTGTAATTGAAGCTTGTGGTGTTTAACGGTTTTAAAATCATTAAACAAAAATTTCGATCTTCTCGAAAAAAATGTACCGAGTCACAAAAAATACAAAATTTTAAAATGTATTATATAAACTACAGAATAAAAAAAAAATATTTAGCACGAAAATTAAATGAAATAATCGTTAACTGACCAAATACGTCATTGTAATTCCAAGAAAATCCAATTCATATACATTTGAGTATACATTTGATTGAGGTGAATCAATCACAAAAAAAGTAAAATGACCCACCAACACTTTTAATACACACAAAACACTAAATGTTCACAAATTACAGATTCAAAATTATTTAACACAAAAATTGAATGGTTTTTCAAAGAACAAGAATTGACCCCCATAACTGTATTCTTGTAATTCGCGTCGAAGAGCAGTTTGAAATTGTATAGAAGTTTTGTTTTATTTCCCTCCAAAATGTATTCTAATGTTTGGGAATAAGTAATTATGGGAAAAATTATTCCCAATTATTGATGCAGTGTTGATGTTTTTTTCTATAAAAAAATCCACAATATATAATATATTATAAAATCTATAATTATCTATAAGAGAAAGATCATGTGGTAAATTTTATCTTTCTCTTAAGCTTAGTTCATAACATCGGAAATAATTTCCGAACTCTGGAACTTCCGAGCTCAAACCAATCAAAACACAGCAAATGATGGACTCCGCCTATTATTTCCATACTCGAGTTGAGAATACTCGAGTTAAAAAATTAACTTTGAGTAAAAAGAGTACGGGAGTTCGGGAATTCAAAAAAGGATCCGAGGACCAAATTAGAGGTGAATTTATAACAAAGGAAGGTTGTGTCATACTATTTGTCTCATACTCTGTAACAACCACATTCCTTTAATGCTTATTAGCCCCTCTCATCTGTGTCATCCTATTGTATCAAATAAATACAATAAAGAGCAAAAATGCACTTACGATTACAATAAAACAAAAATCAAAATTATCAGCAACAGTTTTGCTTATTTTTGCAACAAACAGTTTGAACACTCTGACAGCGTCAGACTATGGTTTGATCGAATAAACAACTCGAATTAATAAAAAAAAATTTAATGTTTTGAGCAAAATATTCTTAAGAATAATAGTGTTGTCTCTGTTTTTTCTCTGTTATGTTAAAATTAGTTTATAGCACTTCAAAACTAACCAGTGTCATAATACCAATGTTAATTAGCTATGTTATAAATTCACCTTAAAGCTTGTTCATAACATCGGAAATAATTTCCGAAATCCTAAACTCAAGCTAATTAAAACACAACAAATGATAAAGACTCCGTCTATTATTTCCATACCCATGGAGTTGATAAAAATTTAACTATGAGCAAAAAGTTAAAGGGAGTTCGGGAGGTCGAAAATTATTTTCGATGTTATGACCTGAGCTTAAGGGAAAAACTGTGTACATAAAATAAATGTACGAGTAAGCATATACCCCGCGTGGTGGCGTGTAATAAAAAAATTATGAAACATCAAAAAAAAAGTAGCTCAATATTTTGTAGCGTTTAATGATTTTTCATGACATTTGTGTGTCAATTTTTTAAGAAATTAGTGTGTCGTTAAAAACGTACCATTGATTAGTTTGTTGTTATATTTTGCGCCTTGTGGTCGTTTTAATCGATAACATTTTTTCAGCATCATTTTCAGACAATGTTAAAAAAAAATAACTCAAGTGTTGCACTCCTCCGCGTATGATACTTTTCCGAATAACATGAATAAAAAAAATCATGTATCGAAACAACAACATTTGTTTGCTCAATAATTTGCAGGCGTAGAAAGTTCTGTAGGCGTAAAAAAATGTCAAATAAAAGTATTTTTTCCAAAAAAAAAATTAATTAAATTATTGTTTGCTAAATTTTCTACTAGAATGATTGTCTTACTCTGTAGAGTTAAAGCTACATTATTTTCTCTCGCTCGAGCTCGTTAATGTTTTCTAAATGTTGAAAATAAAAATAAAAATTGTCATATGGCCATTATAATTGTTTTTGATGCATTGCGCGTCACGTCATACACATTTTATGACTTTTTGAGTAGAACACAAGACAAACAACAAAATTATTGATTTCGGTAGCTTAGTTTTGCTTTAAAAATTTTGATAATTGCACTTTTCGAACACCTGTCGTGGCTTAGCCTTAATATTTTGTTAGCATTTATATAATTATATCATAATAACAGGTAAAAGATGTATTTCTATGTTTTATGATTCAATCGAAAATGTCATTGACAATAATATCTTATGGCAACATAAGAAATGTTCTTGGGTCAAAAAATCGAAAAAAGATGTTGAATGAGTGAACCGTGCATAAAAATGTCGTTTGCGTGTTAAAATGTCAATTGTGAGATTTTAACGAGTGTTTAGGGTAAACCATAAGTAAATTTTCTAAATTTTCTACATCAGTTTTCTTATTTCAAAATTTTGAAGAAGTATTTTAGATAGAATTCTGGATCAAAAATAGTATAAGAGTATAACGGTCATGGAGTGTGATCGACTATCACCTTTAATCAAAATAAAAGTTAAGCTTAATAAAACTAAACCCAGCAGCCCCTACCACCGTTAACGTTGAACACATTTTTAGTGTTTCATGGTTACAACTGTTTGCAAAAATTTTTGTAATATAAACCGAAGAGTTCGTATTTCCAATCGTATATTTTATGGAAGAAATGTGTTAACCGATGTGATATAGTGCGATCGTAACACTTGTAATTTAGTCAAGATGACTAATTTTGTACAGATTCCAGGATAATCCTAAAAGAGAATGTGACCATAAATTCTGGCAAGGTACACTTAAGCTTGTGTACGAAATTACCGTTGAAATTACTATTTCATGCTGGCCCTTTTAAGTCACCCCTTATATATATATATATATATATATATATATATATATATATATATATATTTACATAGTGAACGTTTTTAAATATTTTCTAATTTTGAAATTTCTATTACGAAACATGCATTGCATTTTGTAATACGAGTATGTATATATAAACATAACTGTATAATAAATCTGATTCATATCAAATTAAACAAAGTCGTATGTGGTGTATAGTAAAAAAAACTAAAAACTAATCAACCGCAGTCAAAGAACATATGCGACTATATTATCTGCATTTAAGTACTAGCAATCCAGCAAGTAGTGTGGTACTCGGTTTATAGTAGTGGTAGCAATAATGCGGAAAACTTTTTTTTCTTCTAATTTACTTAAACGTACGGTTACAGCATTTTAAGTTTAAAGTGAAATGAAAACAAGATTTATATACACTCGCCGTATTTCTAATACAATTTTGAAGGCCGTCCAGAAATTAAAAATTTTTTGTTTTATTGTAAGAAATCATATATTCCTATGTATATGTATGTACATTGAGGATATTGTCTTATGTATAGTAAATATAGTTTTCGAGACAATAGAATTTAGAGTAATGGCACAAAATATTCACCCACCCTCTTACTTTTATAATATATGAGTTTCTAATTTTTTTTTTCTACCATTTTTCATTACAGGAATATTTGCGTATATAAACTACTTGACGCCAAAAACACGGCGCGAAGTATTAGATTTTCTAATCACAGGGCTTAAACGTTTAGAATATCGTGGTTATGATTCGGCCGGTCTTGCAATCGATAGTTTCGATGCCAAAGACATGGTTATGGTTAAACAAATTGGTAAAGTTCAAGCGCTCGAAGATGCGGTACAAGAACGTTTCGATTGTAAAAATACCGATGATATTGTAACAATACATTGTGGTATTGCGCATACACGTTGGGCCACCCATGGTGTGCCGTGCGAAGTTAATTCACATCCACAACGTGCCGACAACGAGCATTCGTTCGTCGTTGTTCACAATGGTATTGTAACAAATTATAAGGATCTTAAAACTTTCCTAGAAAAACGTGGTTATAAATTTGAATCGGACACCGATACTGAAATTATTGCCAAATTGATTGGACATTTATATAAGCAGCATCCAACATATTCGTTCAGAGAATTAGTCGAACAAGTTGTACAACAAATTGTGAGTATAAAATTTTTGAACACATTTTTTGTTTATTTATTTATTTTATTTTAGAATTGCGAAAGACACTTGTGTGTATAACATCTGTGTAACTTAATATTTGCCTATAGCCTGTACACTTTTACGTCGTTGTATTATTGAGCGATAAACAAGTCAAAGTAATCATTTAAAGGTTAATAGCCGTCTAGCGGCTTGTTAAGATTGTTAAGGTAAATTTCTACCACTCTGCGGTTCTGCACTCTCTATGCTCTTTATTGAAAGAAAAATTTATAAAATTGTTTCAACTTTCTGGTGTGGAATATGACACCTTTCAAATGCCACTTTTTTTTGTATTATTGCAAAAGTGGCTGACATTAAATTTCTAATTTTAACTAAGCGGTCCCTGTGGTTTCCCATGCCTCGTAAAACATTTCTTAATGAGCATATTATCTTTAAAATTCCACCTGGAAGCCTTGGCTTGCCGTAAGATGCGATCCAAGTCATGGATTTACTTTGAAACAAAAGTTTGGATCGCTGGGCTGACTACCCGCATCATAAAAATACTTAATTGTTAACAATGACAACAAAAGAATATATAGATACCGCCGAAATTTTAACCGGCCATCGCTTATGTTAACCGATCGATACGTGGAACTTGCAGTCGCTAAAAACACCGCAGGCGCGTTTGAAACTCGTTGCTCTAAAAAAAACTCGATTGCTAAAATTGGCGGTCATGTGTCCCATAGCTATACATTGCCTTACAGGGGAGATGACCTCGGTAATGTTGGTGTTGGTTTTCTCCTTAAGCTCCAAGTGAAAAAGGCTTAAATTCCAAAGCAGTCGATAATCGTATGTGTAAGCTTAGTTTACGCATGCGATTAGTCAACCTATCAATCATTTGTGTTCATGCGCCCGCATACTGATGTAGTAAATGGTCATTACTGATGGTCCAAAAATAAAAACTCATTATACCTAACCGGAGCCCAACGTCAGAACAGTGATTGGTGACTTAAATGCTAGAGCTGGCAAAAATGAAACTGACTTATGTGAAAACATAGGTCCGTATTCCGGACTCGATCTAGCCAATAATGGTGTAGGACTGATGTACTTTTCTGTGGCTAGCACATTATTTTCTCATAAAAATATCAACTTTGAAACACCCTCGAAGACACCTTGCAGTCAAATTGACCATGTGTTAATTACTAAGGAAAGGTCTTGGGTACAAGTCTGGGGTCGCAGGAAAACGAAACTTACGTTTCAGCAGTGAAGGTCTGATAAGCGAAGATGAGAAAGTACAATATCAGAATCTTGTTAGCAGTACCATTATGGAAACCAATCCCCGTTCTGATGATACGAACGCTCTATGGAAGGTATTAAATATTTGGTTGTCACTGCTGTCCAGGCAACTTTAGGTATATGGTAAAAATTAAACCCACAAATTATTGGTTTGATAAGGAGTGTCGTCTTGCTGGCGAGCAACAGAATATAGCATATAAAGAAGCGCAAATACATTTTACAATCGCACGGAAGAACAAAACGGTCCTTGCTAAGAGAACCGCGTAGTGAATTTGAAGGCGGAAATAGCGTGAATGGTAGAAGGCTGAAGTCTTAAGAGTACAACAACTCAGCAATGAGCGCAGTTCTCGTGGCTTCTTTAAAGGAGTTATCGGACTGCACCATACCTTTAGACCTAGATCTATCTATGGACCAAGATGAAAACTTCCATGTTAACATAACTGCATGGTGCTCGACCCTAATTGGAAGGAGCATTTCTCTGATTTACTTGTTCAACAAGTGTCAAATGCTGTGTTTGAAACTTGTCAAATACAGACTGCGGAGCTGTACATAGACGACCCATCCTATGAGGAATTCACACTGGACATTCAGAGATGAAAAGAAACCGTTCTCCTGGGGTTGATTGCATTAATTCTGAGCTCTTAATATTCGATCGCCGCGTTGTACCCCTATCCTTAATAAAGGAGATCGCTCGAAATGCGAACACTATGGCGGCATAGCTCTCCTTTGTACAGCATACTAATTACTGTTTTACATAATATTGGAGAGAGTCACTTCCCTGGTGGAGGAAATTGCAGATGACTACCAAGGAGGATTTTGTCCAAATCAGTAAGTCACTTCAAGTTTTTTCACTGAGGGTGTTCTTTTTAAATATTACGAGACAACTGTAAATCAGGTGTTCATGGATTTGTAACAAGACTTTATAACTTAAGCATACCTTTAATGCTAGTAACGTCTATCCTCAATACTAGTATTTCTATAAAGCTTAACTTTCGATTGCGGGATTAATTTATTTGTTCCGAAAAAAATTTATAGATTAGAATATCCTCAATAAATTATTTAATTTTGATTAATTACAAGATTTTAAACTGTCAAATTTATCACAAGCGCTACAATGTAAACGAGTTCCGCGAATAAAAGAAATTGATTAGATTTGGATTAGCGACAAATTAACGTAATAAATACGTCCAGAACGCACTTATCGTTACCTTTATGATCTAACCGACAATCTAAACGATAAAGACCCGGTGATAATTTGAAATGTCAAATCAAAATTCATTTTAATCTATAAATTTGAAGATAACTTAACAGCAAACTCCATAATATATAGCACAAAGAATCATTGATAAGTTTTGTCAGACTTGGTGTTGGTGTTAGTTAAAAAAATTGTAAATAAAATTAATGACGTTTCGTAAGATCAATCAAATTCATGATATTAACTACTAAGAGAATTTTGTTCTGTCTACAATATTTTAAAATAACTATTTCTAAAATCGATTTAACTGATTAATTAAAAAATATACTTCTTACGACATTTTACAAGCCCTGAGTTTACTGTTGGATCTCAACCCTTATTCGTAAAAAGCCTATAACTGTTAAGAATATCTATAAAATAGATAAATCTATAAAATAGATAACGTTACCGGTTAATAAGGGTCCGTTTAACGGTAAAATAAAATTAAATTGTTTACACCCATTTAAAATTGGCACAAAGAACGTTATATATCGTTTAAAACCCAGTCACATTTACGGCCATATGCGGTTAGATTAATTAAATTTACCAACATTTTATTTTACCGTAATACGGACCCTTATTAATCAGTTCATTGATAGTTTACCGGTAAATTAGTAAATTGTTTAGCGTTGTTTAATAGTTTTCAGCTTTTGGCAACTATTGCAACTATTTTCTCATAATTTGCCAATGGTTTTATATTTAAACGTTTAAAGATCCTCTGAAAGAGCTCAAGTGTTAAAGTTTTAAAAGTTTTACAGTTTTTTAAAGTTATAAAGTTATAAAACGTATCCACCGCATACCAAATACGATAATATATTGCATTACCCCTAAATGTTGATTCGTTTCACGTATTTACATTTCATACGTTGTTGTTGTCAATATTATTTTGACAACAACAACACTTGCTATTATAAACTAACACTTTATATTTAACTAAAAAACAAGTTATTCAAAGTTTATAGAATCTTGAAAGAACTGTAGTGCATCGAAATTTTATCTTTTTTTCTTTGCTAAATGTAGGATTTTGTTCCTTTAATTTGTCAAGCATAAATGTAAGGTAATAAACTTAAGAGGACGAGCCTAATGGTTCCAAGATGATTAACAGATTCTAATAATATTGATATTTTTTCTCTTATTACTTGTAGTTCCTTTTGTACTTCACAAAAAAGTGCAATCCAATAAGACTGACCTAACATAAAAATGACATAAAACAAAAAGTAAATATGACATCAATGGAAATTGTTAATTCATGAAATACAATCTCTAAATGTGCAATCCGACTACCTCGAGCATGTGAAAAATACGTGCAAAATTGGGTTGAAAGAATGCTTTATGTTAGATGGAGTCATAGTGCACATTTCAAAAAGATTATATTAAGAGTCATGAATTAAGCTTTCAAATAAAAAGAAATTTTTAGCAGTATCATAATTACTTTTTGTCTTATTTCATTTTAAGATTAGGACACTCTTATTGGATAACCCTTTATTTTATAATGGTCAACCAACCAACGTAGAAACTAAAAATTATTACTTAAAATTAATTTATTTGTTAATTTATTTGTTATTTTGCTATTCCACATTCCCAAATTATTTGTGTTTCATGTTTGTGTTTTAAAATTATTTAAACTTGGGCTCAAAATCGCCCACATCATTATAAGAAAAGCAGCCCTAAACTATGATTTTTTCTTCTCATTTTCGAACAGGAGCAAAGGTATCTTAGTTTACCTCTTCTTTTAACAATTTTCAAACTTTTTTGCAACTTTGCTTTTTAAATTTGGGAGAGTATCAAATATTTTTAAAAGTTGTCCATTTTGGCTAGTTCTTTAATCGGTACTTCAGCGGAATACAACTGCGTCTCTATGGAAGTGCGCCAATGAAATTCTAAGTATAGATTACATCGAATATACAATTCACTTCAGTAGCTCAATTATCAAAATATAACTCAATTTCTAAAAAGTAACTCTTTATGCAATTCAGTTAATTGAGTTAGTTGAAAAAAATTTCCTATCATAAAAAAATATAGAAATGAGCCAAAAAAGTGGCTCAATATTTTCTAGCAGATAATCAAGCGGTTATATAGAAAAAAAAATGTTGATTCTTTTTTTTTTGACAATTCCTACAATTTTTTTATATTAATAATAAAAATTTAAAATTTAAATAAAATTTGTCTCTTTTCAGGAAGGTGCATTCGCCTTAGCATTCAAATCAATCCATTTCCCAGGAGAATGTGTTGCAACACGACGAGGTTCTCCGCTTTTAGTGGGCATAAAAACAAAAACACGTTTGGCCACCGATCACATTCCAATTCTATATGGCAAAGGTAAGATTCAATAATGTATTTTCTATTATAGGTCTCTCTATCTTTATATTTAAAAAAAAATGTATTCTTTATTGTCTATATTTCAAAATTATATTTGTTCTTTCAACTAACCCAAATATTTTTAAAAATTTTCTATATGATTTTTCCGAAATGTTATTTAAATAAATAATTGGGAGTTTTTTTTATTTTTGTGGGTGCGTTTATGTGTTTGTGTGTTTTATGTGTCTATAGTCAAATGCAATGTAGAGGGCTTGGAGCTGGGTATACTCCAAACATGGTTCCAATACATCAAGATTTTTTATCTTTATACACAAATACAGACACACACTCACATACACGAACACAAACAAAAATACCTATAATATTTTGTTGTGTTTGTTTATTTCTTTGTTAATTAATAATATTTTTTGTTTTTAGTAACTAATATATAATTTTTTTTTATTTTTTTTTTTTGTGTTTTTCCCGCATGGTAAATGAAAAATGAAAAAACCTGAATTTTTTTTTATTAATTTTATATAAATATTATAATTTTATAAAAACCAACACCAATATATGTGCATAATATAAAACAAAAATCCTTAATTAATCATATCCTGAACACAAACACACCTAAAAAATAATATAATATTATTATTTATATGTATATGTGTAAAAAACAAAAAATTAATAAAAATATAAATAATAGATGATTCTGTTGCCCAGCCGTTAATAAACAGTAAAGGTAGACATTTTAAAATCTAATAATTAATTTTGTTGCTCTGTTACAATTTTTTTTTTTTTTTACTAAAGTAGCTCATCATTCATTTAAAATGTGACTGCGTGCTACACTATTCATACGTAGTTTGATTACTTACTTCGACGACAGAGACATTAATTCACGTTTACTGAACACTTTTACTATTTCCTCATACATATTAAAACAACATAAATATAGCGGCGTGATAAGATAACAATTTTTTAATACTCCTATTATTGAACAGATATTGTTATCTTTATATCGACCTTGTCAAGGTTATATTAGGCATACTTTTATTGATCTTTTATAAATCTATAGTATTTGCATAATGACTGAAAAACCTAATTGAAGATATTTCCTTGTACATATTAAAAATCATGCAGCCGTTATTGTAGGGTTGTATGTCACGTTACGCACATAAAACAAAATTAAGTCTTAAGACATAGTTTGCAGTAATATGAAAAGAGGTTCTCAATAATCTTATAGGTATAATTAAATATGTTGAGACGATTATTGTCTACACGTGCCATTACTGAAAGTAACATGTTTTATTTGACAGGATAGTAATACCAAAGTATTAAATTAAAAATGGCGAGTCATAGAAGAGATGATTGCATGTTACGCCACGTTCATATTACAAATAAAATGTTATTACAAATTCTAGTCATGTTACATGATTTTCAATCGCGTTAAAGCTTATTGCGTGCTATATGTCAAGTTATGTTGTTTTTTACTGCAAGAAGATGGGCAGAGGATGACTATACAAGTTTTTTGTATGTTAAAATATATATTTTAAAATATTAAAGTAAATAATTTGTCAGAAGTCTGAATATGGAAAATATTTATAGAAGCAACTTTTTGGAATACAGTATTAGACAGTTGCACTAATTATCGGCTATTGAATGGCATTTATACCTACTGTATTCAAAGAAAAATATGTTGGACCAGTCTGTCTATGATTAGTCATATTTCTATGATAACAATCGATGAAAACGTCCATAACTATAGCTTAATAAAAATGGAGTAATTTCTTGTTATGGCCCTAATTAAATTTGCAGGAAATATTTAAACTTTTATTTGAAATATTTGATAGTTGACATTTTGACAAAACATAAATCATGATCATAAGACATTTATGACATTTGTCATGTCGTTGACATTTGTCTATGTTTTATGATAATATGATAATATGATAATATGGTTTTTCTTAAAGACAAATTACATAGAAATGTTTCTAAATATAAACAATTTGCTGGATAATATTAGGAAATTTACATACAACATACATTTTAATCATTAAACATGGACGATGACACCAAATATAATCAAACTGAATATAGAGGAATGAATAGTGTAATATAGCTTGTTTCTATAATATATATAAATATATATATATATATATATATATATATATATATATATATATATATATATATATATATATATATATATATATATATATATATATATAAATATTTATATATATATATATATATATATATATATATATATATAAATATATATATATATATATATATATATATATATATATATATATATATATATATATACGCCACCTTTGTAAAAATATCACTACATTATTTTTAATTTTTTTATAATAATTATATAGTTTAATAATTTTGAATAATTTAATGCAGAAAATATAATTGCGTCGTTTACAAACTAATACTGGCAGAGATTGTTCGTCAGAGACACAAATGTTATAATTCAATAATAATTTCTACCAAAAATTTTAACGGTTCTACTCTATCAACGGTTTTGTGTTGATGGCTCTAAAACAGACCTTGTTGAAAATAAATAGCGATTTTGTTAAAATTTTAGTAAAAAAAACTCGATATACTAGAGATTTTATATTTTTATAAAAAACTGTATGCAATAAAATTAATATTTAGTATTTTCGTGTCAATAATCGAAAACGTCAAAAATTCAAATCGAGCGGGTATGCACAAATAAAAAGTGCCAAAAAAATTTACTATTCTAGTAAATTAAATTTGTATAGACATT
Organism: Tipula confusa; assembly: GCA_963556175.1. Lineage (NCBI taxonomy): Eukaryota > Metazoa > Arthropoda > Insecta > Diptera > Tipulidae > Tipula > Tipula confusa. The sequence continues at coordinate 14,632,850 of OY744476.1, read as the reverse complement.
TTTTTACAGTAACTCTAAAATATCAGTAAACTTCTGTTGTGAAAAAATGAATTGGAGACCATGATGGTTTAGCATACCTTATCATTTATGATGGTTTTAGTTTAAAAGTACAAAATGAAAAAGCCTAACCTCCACAGTCAGAAAAAATAAAATTATTAAATTTCCATCGTACAGACGTCAAAATTTAGCACTTCTGTTCAAAATTGTAAAACTAATAATTAAAAAAAAAAATTCAAAACGTAGTGACGATTTAATTATGTTACAGGGTGTAGCTAATATATTTATATAGAAACATATACACATGCCAAAATTAAAATTATCAATCAAATTATAAATTTAAAACAATTTTGAAAATCATTAATTTACTAAAGAATCATTTTATTTGTAATTTATTGTCTAATACCTATATAAAATGCACCATTAAAAACTGTTGTTAATCTGTTTCATTTAAGGAACATTATAAACATTTATTTAGTGTTCCTTAATTCTATATATTTAACCGTATAAGTATATATGTATGTTTTGTGATAGAAGTTTTAATGTTGGCGCCCAATATGGGGCAATCGATCATCAATTTTATAATATCTGCATCAACAGTCTTATTTACGTTATTTGGATATTATGCGAAGTACAATTTTTAATATGTTGGCCGCGTGCGTACATATAGCCACTTGAGATTTGATTATCAATGTTTCGTTTTCAGTATTATTACGTTTTTTCTATAGTATTGTGCAATGAAATCTTGACAACATTGGTTGCGGAACGATATTTTTGCTCAACAATTTTAGTTATTTGTATATAAAAGTTTAGTTAAATAAATCGTGAGAATAAAATTTACAGTTTGAGGTTAGGTTCGACACGTGTTTATATTTTATAAATATAACCATATTTATATATATTTTCGTAATAAAACGGGGGACGATGAAAATATTAACTAGAAATTTGCTTTGGTGTGAGAACTGGAAATACAGAATTTGATGAAAATGCAAATATTGACACTTCCTTCAAGACATCCCACAAAAAAATCAGGGGTCGTGGCCATGCGAAATCTGCATTTTTTGAAATTATTCGGTCATCGAAAAGTTTACGGAGAATCGCTATCGTCTCTCTGGCGATATGAGCTATTGCTCCATCTTACTGGAACCACATGTCACGATTATTGAGAACTATCGAACGTAAAAAATGTTCCCACATAGTCCGGTATACCACCCCAGAGACGTTTTGTGGCTGCTTAATTTCATTTTCGTAAAAATATGGACCAATGGTCAGCCAAACACTACATCTGAGAAAATGTAATTTACGCTGATGCACTACTTTTGAATTCTCTGTACCTCAAATTCGCCAGCTCTGTTTATTGACATCGATTTAAATAAAAATTTGCTTAATCGTCATAATCAGATTGTTGTGAAAAGGTAGCATGTTCTTTCGAAATCACAATGAATCTATTGGAATATTCTATAGCCGTTGTGGTACATCCGTCGGCAATAATTCTTGGGCCAATTGAATTTTATATAAAAACATCCTCAGATTAACTTTCAAAATGCGCTGTAGTGATGTTCTGGAGACACTGATGGATCCGTGTGGACACTTTATCATACAGCATGCACATCTTGTTCAGTGTGAATAGGTCGAGCAACATTTGTTCTTACTGCCTCATGTCAACCGATCGCGAAGAGATCATAGACATTTCCAATTGTTTTACGAAGACCTATCCCGGAAAGACCACGAAGATCTATGTTGTTTTACGTGTCCATCGAACCATTTAAAAAGGCAACAAGTATACAACAGTGTCAACAAATTGTCAACAGTTTGGTTACACGAAAAATTATTGCAATAGCCAAGGTAAATTGGTTAAATGCGCAGAATACCATCATACAAAACAATACAATAAACCTTGAAATATTTAGCCTACTTGCGCATTCTGTGGCAAAAAAAGCCATCCGGCTAGTTATAAAGGATGCCAGGCAAACCAGAAAATGCTAAATTCTCTACTACCAAAAAAAATAACGGTAGCTCAGCGACTATAACTAAAACAAATAAACAATATGACATTAATAAAGAGGGAGTTTCCTTCGACACGGTAACCAAGACCTCGAACAACAACCAATATTTAGAAATCAGGACCTGTGATCAACGAACCAACCGTTAGTAATATAATATGAAGATGCTCAGTGAATTTCAGTCTAAAATGAGGATAAATTTCAGCCAGCTTTCGAACAGGGTGGAAAAACTGGAAGATAATTCTAAGTCACCAAAGAAAATAAAAAGTAAATGACAATATGTTTCTACGCCTGGAACGCCACTAGGTTTACTATAGGAGGTGACTACAACGTAAACATACTGCTTGGGGATCTCGACTAGTAACTCCAGGAAAAAAAACTATTGGCTTACAGACATTCATAAACTACTTGATTTGAAAGGAAAAGCCTTAAACTACATTGAAATTGAAGTTAAAGAACTTGTGATCACACACTTTTTTTAATGACACTGAGCACACTAGTCATTAAGCAGAAGAAAAAAACTTAACCTTACCTACAAATTACTAACTGGAAGTACTGGGTTCGAATCCCAACGGGGGAGGGTTGCAAAAGGGATTTTTCATCACCTGATTCCGATCGGTGATGACGATGAACACAACTATGACCCCCTGTTGGAGTGCAGAATCCATGGGCCGAACCATCATCCATGTCAGTGCAGTCTGGCTGGAGCAATGCAATGTGCAGATGGATTTAAAATCGAACCTGTATTCGTGCGTCCTCAATTTGGCTGGTGACGGCGTAACGTAGGAGGTTAAAAATTAACTGCGAAAGAGTTGGGAGAGCTTCAGCCCCAGAACAGATTGCAGAGTTCAGAAACAAAAAATATTTAGAGGGAAACTGAGGGAAACTGACCAACCTAATTCAGCTTAAAGTTAGTCTAAAAACTAAAATAGAATTTGAACTGCATGGTACAAATGTCTTTAACTCTACGCGTGAGGCTTCTAAAGCGAGCACACCAGTATTAAAAGAAAACTTGAACAAGATATCAACTACTCCCTAGAAATTCGAAAACTATTGACAAATGAGAATTAAATCGGGTAAGTAACAAAGATAACCGATTAATTAAAGAACTTAAAGAAGCTGGTACTGAAAATTATCTAAAAAGCCTGGGTCCTGAAGCTGATAGGAACTACTCTCTTTGGAAAGCTATTTTTAAGGGATATAAAAAGTGAATGGGTGCGACGTAATGAAAAAAAAAGTAAAAAACGTTGCACAAGTAATCATTATAAAAAACCAGGCAAGCCTGCCTAGCAAGCATTTTTTGACATCAAAAAATCAAAAATCGAACAAGCATTTGAAGAGAAAAAATATTGCGCAGTTGTATTTTTTAGTACATAACAAGCTTTCGAGTGTGACATGAGGGACTTGCATCTACAAAATTAGTAAATTAATGCCACACAATTACAGCCAATTGTAGTTATTTAAGTCTAAATTTTCCCCAGCTTTAGCAGGAGTGCCACAGGGTAGCGTATTGGGACCACTTGTTTATCTACTTTACACTGCTTGAAGCGAATCCAACGAATCAATTACATATTTGCTTGTCGCTACGTAGCCAATGAGGAATTACACGATGATCATTAACGGGTTGATAATGTGATCCAATAATTTAAAATGAAAAAAGATTACTCCAACATACCAACACTAAAGCCATACAACATCTTGACCAAACGCAAAAACTAAGACGTCTCAAAAGAAATAAACCACATGAGCTTGTCAACTAATAATTTATAATCCATTATGGGAGCAGAATATTGATTCCTGTAAACCCATACTCGTTCCAATTATTTCGTTCCGATTAAACTTCAAGCATTTGAAATCCTGCACTTTAATTGGATACAAAAAATTACCCACAAGCTATAAAATAATCTTTTGATGAGGTCAATTATTTTTAGCCACGGACTCACCTCCAGTAACCTTCTTCGATTAAAAGAACCCGGAAATTTTAATTTCTGTCACTGTGGCTTAATCGACTTACGATATCGCTTTGCAGGTTTGTCCGCTCCTATATTGTATTATATGAATATTTTAACAATTAACCCATGTTATTTACTATGAAACTTTAAAACTATCCGGATTCCATTGCGCAATACTGTATAAATGTCTACGATGACAGATAATAAACTTGATAATGACCTTAACTAAATTGATATAGAGATTCGCACGTTTAGTGAAATCGGATCGATCGTTAAAATTTTTTATCACAAATAATCATACATATATATTATGCTATATACGTTTGATCATAATATGCATTACAGAAAATCTACAAAGCACCATATAAATACTAAAACTAAAACAAAAAAAAAAAAGGATCGAAACTTACCGCATATAACTTTACATGTATCACGCTTTATTATATGACTGGGTGTGGGTGGGTAAATTTTTTTTGTTTGTTGATAATATTACAGGGTTGTAAAATCATATATAGACTCTATTATATTATATATTATATTTTATTATGTTGATTTTATATATTTTAATATTATAATATAGTTTATAACAAAACATAATTTTATAAAACTACTTTCAACTACTTTCATTTTTTTTTTGTATTTTTTTTTTGTTAGAAAATTAATATGTAAATTTGAACCGCATAAAGGTTGCCGAATTCGGTCTATATATATTTTACATAAAAATATGTACATACGTACAATTAATCGAACTATGCCTAGTGAATAAGTGGGAAACTAGTAAAATTTACATAACAACTTAATATTTCCACACTTACGAAAGTTTACCAAAGGTTAACTAAATTGCACGTGATTAGAAAACTAATCGTGTTTTTAAATATATATATATATATGAAAGGTTATTAAACCGTGTCTTATATATGTTATAAGTGCAAGTATATTATAAAATGTGTGAAGGCGGTTTTTGTTGGTGTTTTACTTCGTTGACGCCATGATTAATGATTATATATAGGAGATATTATTTGTTTGTGTAAAGAAATATTTAAAGGAGTGTCACATCGGCACAAGTATATCAAATTATTGTTAAATATATGATCGCAAATGATCGCTGATATTAATACGCATGATTGCGATCTGTTTTTCTTTGAGGTTATGAAAAAAATGACTTTTACGTCACATTTTGTCACATTTTTAATATAATATTGAATATTATAGTGTACAGTGACCGATTATGCCATAAGTTCGTATGGCTTATAGTTCTACGTATTCTAAACATTGAGTACATTTTTTGTGTTTGCGTTTACGTGCGTTTGAAGTCGGGTGTCATGCTTGACTGCGGATTTCACGATCTTATCCGTCACTAGATTAAGGAAAAACTTTTTTCTTCCAACGCCTTTTCCACTACATCGGTTATAATATGTACCTGGTCAATTGTTGAATGTTGATTTCTAAAGCCAACATTGGTCATTTAGAGGAAGTTTTCTTTCTACAATTATGCGTCCTAGTATAAGAAGACTAGGTCCAAGTTTAAAAATCAATTTCTAAAATTTTTGATCACAAGGAATTTCTTGTTCGTTCTCCTTTTCTGTAAGAGTTGTGCTCTGCAAATACGTCAGCTTTTAGCTTTGGGTTTCGAATCTATTTACGATCTTGCATATTTAGTGACAATTCATGCAATTGGGATCTTCTTAGTATTTTGGCTGCGTTCCAAAGAGGGTAGTCTGTGTTTTTAACAGCGATTAAATTGCCGAGAAATCTATTAATGGATTCGTTTTTTATTTCACGGATGCTTCTTTTTAATTAATTGCTTATGCGGTTAACTATTGTTTTATCACCTAAATATATTGATACTTTCCAGAAGATTCTTTTATTTGTGACCGTAAAAAGGCTATCTTTCTTCCATTACTGTTTTACTTAATGTAACTGTTACTGATGTATGGTTAGATGTGAGGTCCATTAAGCCTGCTTTATACAGATCTCGATAGTAAACATATTTGGCTTGTTAGACGATCACCTGCAAATTTTAAAACATGCAAATTATCTGTTGCAATAGCATCTGGGGTGTCCAAAAACATGGCAACGTTCACTACGAGATATTTTATTTGATGTCTTCCGAAGAGGTTTAATCTTCACAAAAATACCCATTATTAATTTAATAGCAAAAATATTTCCAATGTTTTCCTGATTATCAAAAGCAAGTAGGACTGCTTACTGTGTACTGTGTATGTAAGTTAGGACTGCTTACTGTGTATGTATCACTTGTCCCGCGATTAACACGGTAATTATGTACTATCAAATTACAGTGTTACTCAAAAACGTGTTAATTGTAATCAAAAAATGAAAAACCACTTCCTGTTGGGTTTGTTCTGGGCTTAAACATTTTTGTAATGTGATTGCCAATAAACAGTTTTTTTTTTGCACTAAACATCTATAAAAACAATTTTCAAAACTAGAGATAGTATTACCTAAGAATTTTGGTAGGCTCTCCTACCTGGTAGATCCCATGCCCCGAAGGTAGAAAGTAGGTATGCTGGTCTACTTTTTGTCCGTAAAATGAACATATCACACTTCATATGAATAGACCCTAGTTCTTAAAATATTAGAATCAATAGTTTCAATATTATTAGTTGAAGCTGTGAAATAGCAAAAATAAGCGCCACTTACGAGTTTCTATTTTAACCCGCGTCACCGTAAATCGTAACGTTTCTAATAGCCAATGAAATTTTATCTATATAGGTGTTCCATGTTCGTAAAGGTATGAGGCAATCTCAACGCCACCTTGATTTCCCAAATATCGTGCATAATAGAATGATGTTTACAAGTATTAAAAGAATTGTTTTTGAGTCATGATTTTCAATGATGCAATGGTTCCTGAAGACCATTGGAACCATTCCTGTTCTAATGGTTCCTGAAAACACCACTTTTTTCAAGTCTATCTTTTTACAGTTTCTCCTAAAGTGATCCGTTTCTTCTAAAATATCTTAAACATTTTAAGATGGTTCTATTGCGATTCTTATATTGCAACTTCTTTTTTTGTCGTATTGCTTGTTAGACAGCATGCTGCAAACGCCATTTTAAGATTAATATTTCGCATAACCCAATATTGGTTGAAAAAGCAAATCTAATTTTTCGAATTTCCGTAGATGCTAAAACTTTTATATCACTCAATATATTTTAGTTTAGTGTGGTATAGCTTAGATTTCAATATTTTTTTTTTAGTTAAAAATTAGACTTAAGATAATGTATCTTGCAATCCTGTATTCGATGACTAATTTCATTGAAATTTTTCCCGATCTTGTATTTGTATCCTCTCCGATTCTGACAATAATTGTCTTAAAAACACGCTATTTCACATAGGGAAAAGTTTCAGTATTGGTAAAATAAGGAAAAAGTTGAAAAGAGAGAAACAACCGTTATAAAAAAATTATTTCAACTATTTATGGCTTAAATGTAATTGATGAAGCAGTCCGGATATAATTTAATAAAATTTAAAATATATTTTAAACCTTAGTGGTCAATAAACTAATAAATTTCGGCAAATTATGACATTTCGATTTTGACGTTTTTGTTTTAATTAACTATACTCAATTCTGATAAATATATATGACTAAACTCATTTAAAGGCATTGTAAAAGTGTAAGTAATCCATAAAAAACATTAAAATGAAAGTAGTTGATGTGGGGTGGGCGCGTGCACGGTCGCATGATCACATTTATTTTTAATTAGCATACCAATATTATATTTTGTTATAAATTTTGAATTTATTATTTTTATATATTATTATTAAAAATTATTAGTTTCGTATTTGTTACTAATTATTGTTTTTTTTTTTCTCTTTACTTTTGTTATTTATGTTTTTTTATTTTTATATATTTTTTAACCAATCAAAAAAAAATTGTGCGTGACACGAACTTTCTAACTATACCAAATATATGAAATCTAGATCCTGAAGTGGCCGGTCATCCAGGTAATTTCCTTTTTTTTAATGTTTAAAAACAGGATATTTTCCTTAAGGTGGCGTTTTGGTGGTTTATTTTATATCTATACATAATATAATAATTAGTGTAGTATGTAATCGGTGGCAGGATATTAAAATATTATACATTTTTTTCGCAGTTTTTTGAAAGTGTAAAACATTACAGCCAAAAGGTTTAACTAAATCGATATACATAAATAATCCTTTTGGACCTTTCAAAGAGCGATCTCAACATAAATATAATATATATATGTATATATTTATATATATTTTTAAAAATAATTTTCACCTTTAAAGTATAAAATCGAATTTGTGGAAGGAAAGATTTTATATTTAACATTTTTTTTTTATGTAAAATATATATTTTTTTTTAGTCATTAACATTAATCAAACATTAAATACAATAAAATTGTGTAAGTCAACATACTTTCATTTGTATGTTGTTGTTATCTTGTGTGTTGTTTTACAGACATTATACTTTAAAAAAAAAATTAAGAACTAGCTCTTGTGTTGTTACATCATTATACCGACAAAAAAAACTATCAAATATTGTAAACGCATGTGTCCATATTTTATAGTGGTTAAAGCAGCAGCCATTAGATCAGGAGGTCATTTTTTTTGGGCAACTAAAGTTTTATAATACTCATTTAACAATTATGCCACCGTTTGTACTTAGACATGTGTCAAGTTGGGATATAGAAAAATACACCTTTTTCCCTTTTTCGAAATCTATCTATAAATTGGCAGTCTAACAAATAAAACGAATTAGTGTATCCAATTCTTTCCAAAACAAATTCTTCTTCCAAAGCGAATGGTGAAGCCAAACTAATTACTATTCCTTTAATCCTGTATATTATATACCCTTATGTCTCTATCTAGCTTAGTTCCTCCGCCATTCAGCCTACGTAATATTGGCAACACAACGCTGCAAATTGAACAACAACAAACTTCAATTCTCCTACTGTTCGAAGATCCTCTTTAAAATTGCTTTTAACTGGTGATATACCCTTTGTCTCATGCGTTGCCCTTTTGAAGTATTGTTTACAATTTTGCTTACAGTACTTCAAATCTGCTAATCCAATTGTTGGCAATGGTACCATTGGTATCTATTGATTTGGTATATGGTCCTAAGTCAAGCCTGCCAAAACTCGTTCAATATTTTTATTAAGGCTTTGGTACTACACCAGTAACCATTGCTTTACTCTTTTCTCTTTTTCTCTTATTGTGCCCAAAATGATGAAGAATCGAATGTTTGTATGCAATCTCACTCCTTATGGACCTATTGGCCCTTCGATATTTAAATTTTTTAAATTATTTACGAAGCTCAAAATTAGATCCAAACAGCAGAGAGCCAATGTTTAGCTTTTTTGGTCCTTTTTTCAGGACGCTTTCAAGCTATATGATTCTTAAAGACCATAATTCTTGTAAGATTAAACTTTAAATCTTTGGCTTCGTTCCATTTAACCAATAACGATTTATTATTAAACTAATATAAGTATACAAATAAGTCGCCGTCGTTTTTATTCAAAAATTGGGCATTTATTGTGAAAGAACGGTAGCTTATATTTTATTCAAAGTATTATCCATCGCTAGTGTCACTAGCTTTTTCCGTTTTTATGACAGCATACGAATAACACGTCGGAAGAACGATTTATCATTTGGGGATATTTATGAATCGCTGCGCTTAGACAGGCTATGTGTCAACGATCAAAACTGCTAGTAATCAGAAGGGACAATGCCATGTGAACGAGGAACATGGGAACGAGCATTATCATGCAGGAGAATAATTTTGTCGTATTTGTAGTGGGCGCGTTTTTCGTTGAGTACTCGGCAGCAGTTCGTATGGAACCCAATTTAGTTGCTTTTGAGTCACTCCTAATGTAAGTGCAAGTTCTTCTTGCGTTTGCAATAAGCCTTCCGCTACGTTCTTTGTCTTCGACCTACAATTCATTGTTCTTAATCTTTTCAAATCACTTTCGATAACTTATCTTACCTTATAGGCAGCCTCACTAAATAAGACTACGAGCGATCAATGCGTCTCACCTGGAGATTTCTTCAAATTAAAGTAGTAAATCAAAAGTGGCTTATACAAAATCGCTAATATTTTAAGGTTATGTTGTTGACAGATGTCCTACCATTCTCTTTAAGCACGGCGTTACGTTTACGTACAGTTTACGAAGACTGCAATATGCGGGAAAAACGTGTTCAAACGCACGTTTATATTATAATACAAACGCTAGGTTTGAGTTTTTCCGCAGTTTGTCTTTTTTTTCAAAAAAAAAATGTGCGTTTTTCCACACGTCTGTTTTCACATCGGGCCGTTTTTACCATAACTTAGTGGTGGCACCATCTTTTGTTCGAATGGCGCAGACTTATTTGTACACCTATAATTTTTTAAGCTGATTTTTACTAACGTTTTTTGCTTGTTTTGTATTTGAAACCTAAGTTTAAACATTAATATTCATGTTCCAAATTTTTCAAAAAAATTCCATAAAGATAAGGCTAATTCAATTCCCTCCACTGTATATAGATCCTCCGAACATTTTAGACACTTAACATTAGATGACACTCACTACTACGATACAAATACACAAGATGGCGGATCATCAATTTTACTCTACACTAAATTCACGCAGATAACCCACTAATTTATATTGCTTAGTTAGTAAACGCTAATAACAATTTAATTAACATTAAAAATCATTTTACAGCTACATTTAATTCATTTTTTATTTTGTGGTGAAAGTCGTCATCTCTAATATAAAAGATACAAACGATATTTTCTTTTTTTTTTAAAAAGGTGGCAGATTATTACACACAATTGTATATAAAAAAAAACATTATAAATGTCAATTTGTATACCAAAAAATCATTATGGGGGCGAAACGGAATATGGCGTCGAACCTAGCAATTATTAAGATGATCTAATTTTTTTCTGTTTTTTTGTTTAATGCTCCATTATTTTTAGATCATCGTCCACATGTAGCTCGTGATGTGCCAATTATTCCACGTAGCGATAGTACATCAGAATTCATGCCCGTCGATGATAAGGAAGTTGAATATTTCTTTGCGTCAGATGCATCAGCCGTTATTGAACACACAAATCGCGTTATTTATTTGGAGGTGAGTAAATTTTGTTGCCTAAAGATAAAAAGTTTCAAAATATTTTATAATTTTTTTTTTTTTTTAAATCTAGGATGATGATGTGGCCGCCGTTAAAGAAGGTTCGCTAAGTATTCATCGTCTCCGTAAATGCTTAGATGATCCACATGCACGTGAAATTACAACATTGAAAATGGAAATTCAACAAATCATGAAGGGGAACTACTCATATTTCATGCAAAAAGAAATTTTCGAACAACCCGAATCTGTGGTGAACACAATGCGTGGTCGAGTTAATTTCGTTAATCAGACCATTACGCTCGGTGGTATTAAAGAATATATTCCAGAAATTAAAAGATGTCGTCGTCTTATGTTGATCGGTTGCGGTACATCATATCATAGTGCTGTAGCTACACGTCAATTACTCGAAGAATTAACCGAATTACCGGTCATGGTGGAATTAGCTTCAGACTTTTTAGATCGTAACACTCCCATTTTCCGTGACGATGTGTGCTTCTTCATTTCACAATCGGGAGAGACAGCCGATACCCAAATGGCGTTACGTTACTGTAAACAACGTGGTGCCCTTATCGTTGGTATAACAAATACGGTCGGTTCGTCGATTTGTCGTGAATCACATTGTGGTGTTCATATTAATGCGGGACCCGAAATTGGTGTGGCCTCAACCAAAGCGTATACATCACAATTCATTTCATTGGTCATGTTCGCACTAGTTATGAGTGAAGATCGTTTATCATTACAAACAAGGCGGCTTGAAATTATCGATGCTCTAAAAGAATTAGAATCACAAATTCGTGAAGTATTGCAATTGGATCAAAAAGTGCTCGAACTTGCACGCGACTTATATTTACATAAATCACTTTTGATTATGGGACGTGGCTATAATTTTGCAACATGTTTGGAGGGTGCGCTCAAAGTAAAAGAATTGACCTATATGCATAGTGAAGGTATTATGGCTGGTGAATTAAAACATGGACCTTTAGCCCTTGTCGATGATGCAATGCCCGTTATGATGATTGTTATGCGCGATCCCGTCTACGTAAAATGTATGAATGCATTACAACAGGTCACAGCCCGCGAAGGAAGACCGATTCTTATTTGTGAAAAAGGAGACGAAGAGACTATGAGTTTCTCACCACGTGTGCTAGAAGTTCCAAGAACTGTTGATTGTTTACAAGTGAGTGTACTCGTTAAAGATTTTAGAATATTTACAGTCAACGAACAAATTATGCTAATCGATAACAATTTTATTTTTATTTTAAGGGTATTTTAACGGTCATTCCAATGCAGTTGCTATCATATCATATTGCAGTATTAAAAGGATGCAACGTCGACTGTCCTAGAAATTTAGCAAAGTCTGTAACCGTAGAATAAAAGATTGTAATTATATAATTTATACCAAGAAACAAAACAATATATTATACGTCAACCCTCCAGAATTTGTATTTAATTTTAATTATATATTTTTATTTTATTTTATTTGAATACTCTAATTTATATGTATATGTTATATGTTAATTATGTTATATATTTTGTAAATTTTTTTTATTAATTTTTTCATCTTGAATTTATTCCCGTCTTTTAATTTTAAAAAATTAGGGTGGTTGGATGCACACATTTTTTTTATTACCTAATTATAAAACAAAATATATATTAATATTAATTTTCGTTTTAAATTTTTTAAAACAATTTTCTTATACTATTTTCTTTAATTTTATAATAACACAACACAATTTATATATTATACATACTTAATTAGTGTACATTTGAATATAAGAAAAATTTGGCAAAATAAAAATGTAAATCCAAAAAAATTTTTTAAAGTATAATGAAAAAATTATATATATAGAAACAAATCAATTATATTATAGTTGTTGTCTATCGTACAGAAAAAATGTTTTATTATAATAAAATTACAAAAGTTTTTTCTATAAAAAATTGGTTTTAATTAAAGTCTAACTTAAGAATAAAAATAAAACTTAAATTTGATTTAATCGTTCTTATTAAATAGTATCTATTTCTAATAAAATAAGTTTTAGGATAGTTAGCCCGATTCTAGACAGACGAACTGCTGTATAAAAAAAATTCAAATTTAAGCAGTCTGCCTTGCTTATTTTCGAAAATATATGTTAAAATTTTCGATTTCTATCTGGCTTCAAATGGCTCCTACTCCAGTGATAAAAGTTTCAGAGAGAATTTATGGTCATATAGGATAGTTAAGCCGGTTCTAGACAGACAAAACGCTGTAAAACAAATTTTCGAATTTTGGAACCAAAATTCAAATTTATTTTTGGTTCCCAAATTCGCAGTATTTTTACTCATGACCAGAGCTTTTAATTAAGGTATCATTCATCACAATCGGGCTACTATTACGTTTTGTATTAATTTTAATTTAAAAAAAAATTCTTTAATTTGCAAAGGCTAACCCCTTTGCTGATTTTTTGGCATAAAACTGTTTGTTGATATGTACACATATTTTGATGCAGTATTTTTACTCACGACCAGAGCTTTTAATTAAGGTATCATTGATCACAATCGGGCTACTATTACGTTTTGTATTAATTTTAATTTAAAAAAAAATTCTTAAATTTGCAAAGGCTAACCCCTTTGCTGATTTTTTGGCATAAAAATTATTTGTTGAAATGTACACATATTTTGATGCAGTATTTTTACTCATGACCAGAGCTTTTAATTAAGGTATCATTCATCACAATCGGGCTACTATTACGTTTTGTATTAATTTTAATTTAAAAAAAAAATTCTTTAATTTGCAAAGGCTAACCCCTTTGCTGATTTTTTGAAATAAAAATTATTTGTTGAAATGTACACATATTTTGATGCAGTATTTTTACTCATGACCAGAGCTTTTAATTAAGGTATCATTCATCACAATCGGGCTACTATTACGTTTTGTATTAATTTTAATTTAAAAAAAAAATTCTTTAATTTGCAAAGGCTAACCCCTTTGCTGATTTTTTGGCATAAAAATTATTTGTTGAAATGTACACATATTTTGATGCAGTATTTTTACTCATGACCAGAGCTTTTAATTAAGGTATCATTCATCACAATCGGGCTACTATTACGTTTTGTATTAATTTTAATTTAAAAAAAAAATTCTTTAATTTGCAAAGGCTAACCCCTTTGCTGATTTTTTGGCATAAAAATTATTTGTTGAAATGTACACATATTTTGATGCAGTATTTTTACTCATGACCAGAGCTTTTAATTAAGGTATCATTCATCACAATCGGGCTACTATTACGTTTTGTATTAATTTTAATTTAAAAAAAAAATTCTTTAATTTGCAAAGGCTAACCCCTTTGCTGATTTTTTGGCATAAAAATTATTTGTTGAAATGTACACATATTTTGATGCAGTATTTTTACTCATGACCAGAGCTTTTAATTAAGGTATCATTCATCACAATCGGGCTACTATTACGTTTTGTATTAATTTTAATTTAAAAAAAAAATTCTTTAATTTGCAAAGGCTAACCCCTTTGCTGATTTTTTGGCATAAAAATTATTTGTTGAAATGTACACATATTTTGATGCAGTATTTTTACTCATGACCAGAGCTTTTAATTAAGGTATCATTCATCACAATCGGGCTACTATTACGTTTTGTATTAATTTTAATTTAAAAAAAAAATTCTTTAATTTGCAAAGGCTAACCCCTTTGCTGATTTTTTGGCATAAAAATTATTTGTTGAAATGTACACATATTTTGATGCAGTATTTTTACTCATGACCAGAGCTTTTAATTAAGGTATCATTCATCACAATCGGGCTACTATTACGTTTTGTATTAATTTTAATTTAAAAAAAAAATTCTTTAATTTGCAAAGGCTAACCCCTTTGCTGATTTTTTGGCATAAAAATTATTTGTTGAAATGTACACATATTTTGATGCAGTATTTTTACTCATGACCAGAGCTTTTAATTAAGGTATCATTCATCACAATCGGGCTACTATTACGTTTTGTATTAATTTTAATTTAAAAAAAAAATTCTTTAATTTGCAAAGGCTAACCCCTTTGCTGATTTTTTGGCATAAAAATTATTTGTTGAAATGTACACATATTTTGATGCAGTATTTTTACTCATGACCAGAGCTTTTAATTAAGGTATCATTCATCACAATCGGGCTACTATTACGTTTTGTATTAATTTTAATTTAAAAAAAAAATTCTTTAATTTGCAAAGGCTAACCCCTTTGCTGATTTTTTGGCATAAAAATTATTTGTTGAAATGTACACATATTTTGATGCAGTATTTTTACTCATGACCAGAGCTTTTAATTAAGGTATCATTCATCACAATCGGGCTACTATTACGTTTTGTATTAATTTTAATTTAAAAAAAAAATTCTTTAATTTGCAAAGGCTAACCCCTTTGCTGATTTTTTGTCATAAAAATTATTTGTTGAAATGTACACATATTTTGATGCAGTATTTTTACTCATGACCAGAGCTTTTAATTAAGGTATCATTCATCACAATCGGGCTACTATTACGTTTTGTATTAATTTTAATTTAAAAAAAAAATTCTTTAATTTGCAAAGGCTAACCCCTTTGCTGATTTTTTGGCATAAAAATTATTTGTTGAAATGTACACATATTTTGATGCAGTATTTTTACTCATGACCAGAGCTTTTAATTAAGGTATCATTCATCACAATCGGGCTACTATTACGTTTTGTATTAATTTTAATTTAAAAAAAAAATTCTTTAATTTGCAAAGGCTAACTTTGCTGATTTTTTGGCATAAAAATTATTTGTTGAAATGTACACATATTTTGATGCAGTATTTTTACTCATGACCAGAGCTTTTAATTAAGGTATCATTCATCATAATCGGGCTACTATTACGTTTTGTATTAATTTTAATTTAAAAAAAATTCTTTAATTTGCAAAGGCTAACCCCTTTGCTGATTTTTTGGCATAAAAATTATTTGTTGAAATGTACACATATTTTGATGCAGTATTTTTACTCATGACCAGAGCTTTTAATTAAGGTATCATTCATCACAATCGGGCTACTATTACGTTTTGTATTAATTTTAATTTAAAAAAAAAATTCTTTAATTTGCAAAGGCTAACCCCTTTGCTGATTTTTTGGCATAAAAATTATTTGTTGAAATGTACACATATTTTGATGCAGTATTTTTACTCATGACCAGAGCTTTTAATTAAGGTATCATTCATCACAATCGGGCTACTATTACGTTTTGTATTAATTTTAATTTAAAAAAAAAATTCTTTAATTTGCAAAGGCTAACTTTGCTGATTTTTTGGCATAAAAATTATTTGTTGAAATGTACACATATTTTGATGCAGTATTTTTACTCATGACCAGAGCTTTTAATTAAGGTATCATTCATCATAATCGGGCTACTATTACGTTTTGTATTAATTTTAATTTAAAAAAAATTCTTTAATTTGCAAAGGCTAACCCCTTTGCTGATTTTTTGGCATAAAAATTATTTGTTGAAATGTACACATATTTTGATGCAGTATTTTTACTCATGACCAGAGCTTTTAATTAAGGTATCATTCATCACAATCGGGCTACTATTACGTTTTGTATTAATTTTAATTTAAAAAAAAAATTCTTTAATTTGCAAAGGCTAACCCCTTTGCTGATTTTTTGGCATAAAAATTATTTGTTGAAATGTACACATATTTTGATGCAGTATTTTTACTCATGACCAGAGCTTTTAATTAAGGTATCATTCATCACAATCGGGCTACTATTACGTTTTGTATTAATTTTAATTAAAAAAAAAAATTCTTTAATTTGCAAAGGCTAACCCCTTTGCTGATTTTTTGGCATAAAAATTATTTGTTGAAATGTACACATATTTTGATGCAGTATTTTTACTCATGACCAGAGCTTTTAATTAAGGTATCATTCATCACAATCGGGCTACTATTACGTTTTGTATTAATTTTAATTTAAAAAAAAAATTCTTTAATTTGCAAAGGCTAACCCCTTTGCTGATTTTTTGGCATAAAAATTATTTGTTGAAATGTACACATATTTTGATGCAGTATTTTTACTCATGACCAGAGCTTTTAATTAAGGTATCATTCATCACAATCGGGCTACTATTACGTTTTGTATTAATTTTAATTTAAAAAAAAAATTCTTTAATTTGCAAAGGCTAACCCCTTTGCTGATTTTTTGGCATAAAAATTATTTGTTGAAATGTACACATATTTTGATGCAGTATTTTTACTCATGACCAGAGCTTTTAATTAAGGTATCATTCATCACAATCGGGCTACTATTACGTTTTGTATTAATTTTAATTTAAAAAAAAAATTCTTTAATTTGCAAAGGCTAACCCCTTTGCTGATTTTTTGGCATAAAAATTATTTGTTGAAATGTACACATATTTTGATGCAGTATTTTTACTCATGACCAGAGCTTTTAATTAAGGTATCATTCATCACAATCGGGCTACTATTACGTTTTGTATTAATTTTAATTTAAAAAAAAAATTCTTTAATTTGCAAAGGCTAACCCCTTTGCTGATTTTTTGGCATAAAAATTATTTGTTGAAATGTACACATATTTTGATGCAGTATTTTTACTCATGACCAGAGCTTTTAATTAAGGTATCATTCATCACAATCGGGCTACTATTACGTTTTGTATTAATTTTAATTTAAAAAAAAAATTCTTTAATTTGCAAAGGCTAACCCCTTTGCTGATTTTTTGGCATAAAAATTATTTGTTGAAATGTACACATATTTTGATGCAGTATTTTTACTCATGACCAGAGCTTTTAATTAAGGTATCATTCATCACAATCGGGCTACTATTACGTTTTGTATTAATTTTAATTTAAAAAAAAAATTCTTCAATTTGCAAAGGCTAACCCCTTTGCTGATTTTTTGGCATAAAAATTATTTGTTGAAATGTACACATATTTTGATGCAGTATTTTTACTCATGACCAGAGCTTTTAATTAAGGTATCATTCATCACAATCGGGCTACTATTACGTTTTGTATTAATTTTAATTTAAAAAAAAAATTCTTTAATTTGCAAAGGCTAACAACCCCTTTGCTGATTTTTTGTCATAAAAATTATTTGTTGAAATGTACACATATTTTGATGCAGTATTTTTACTCATGACCAGAGCTTTTAATTAAGGTATCATTCATCACAATCGGGCTACTATTACGTTTTGTATTAATTTTAATTTAAAAAAAAAATTCTTTAATTTGCAAAGGCTAACCCCTTTGCTGATTTTTTGGCATACAAATTATTTGTTGAAATGTACACATATTTTGATGCAGTATTTTTACTCATGACCAGAGCTTTTAATTAAGGTATCATTCATCACAATCGGGCTACTATTACGTTTTGTATTAATTTTAATTTAAAAAAAAAATTCTTTAATTTGCAAAGGCTAACCCCTTTGCTGATTTTTTGGCATAAAAATTATTTGTTGAAATGTACACATATTTTGATGCAGTATTTTTACTCATGACCAGAGCTTTTAATTAAGGTATCATTCATCATAATCGGGCTACTATTACGTTTTGTATTAATTTTAATTTAAAAAAAAAATTCTTTAATTTGCAAAGGCTAACCCCTTTGCTGATTTTTTGGCATAAAAATTATTTGTTGAAATGTACACATATTTTGATGCAGTATTTTTACTCATGACCAGAGCTTTTAATTAAGGTATCATTCATCACAATCGGGCTACTATTACGTTTTGTATTAATTTTAATTTAAAAAAAAAATTCTTTAATTTGCAAAGGCTAACCCCTTTGCTGATTTTTTGGCATAAAAATTATTTGTTGAAATGTACACATATTTTGATGCAGTATTTTTACTCATGACCAGAGCTTTTAATTAAGGTATCATTCATCACAATCGGGCTACTATTACGTTTTGTATTAATTTTAATTTAAAAAAAAAATTCTTTAATTTGCAAAGGCTAACCCCTTTGCTGATTTTTTGGCATAAAAATTATTTGTTGAAATGTACACATATTTTGATGCAGTATTTTTACTCATGACCAGAGCTTTTAATTAAGGTATCATTCATCATAATCGGGCTACTATTACGTTTTGTATTAATTTTAATTTAAAAAAAAAATTCTTTAATTTGCAAAGGCTAACCCCTTTGCTGATTTTTTGGCATAAAAATTATTTGTTGAAATGTACACATATTTTGATGCAGTATTTTTACTCATGACCAGAGCTTTTAATTAAGGTATCATTCATCACAATCGGGCTACTATTACGTTTTGTATTAATTTTAATTTAAAAAAAAAATTCTTTAATTTGCAAAGGCTAACCCCTTTGCTGATTTTTTGGCATAAAAATTATTTGTTGAAATGTACACATATTTTGATGCAGTATTTTTACTCATGACCAGAGCTTTTAATTAAGGTATCATTCATCATAATCGGGCTACTATTACGTTTTGTATTAATTTTAATTTAAAAAAAAAATTCTTTAATTTGCAAAGGCTAACCCCTTTGCTGATTTTTTGGCATAAAAATTATTTGTTGAAATGTACACATATTTTGATGCAGTATTTTTACTCATGACCAGAGCTTTTAATTAAGGTATCATTCATCACAATCGGACTACTATTACGTTTTGTATTAATTTTAATTTAAAAAAAAAATTCTTTAATTTGCAAAGGCTAACCCCTTTGCTGATTTTTTGGCATAAAAATTATTTGTTGAAATGTACACATATTTTGATGCAGTATTTTTACTCATGACCAGAGCTTTTAATTAAGGTATCATTCATCACAATCGGGCTACTATTACGTTTTGTATTAATTTTAATTTAAAAAAAAAATTCTTTAATTTGCAAAGGCTAACCCCTTTGCTGATTTTTTGGCATAAAAATTATTTGTTGAAATGTACACATATTTTGATGCAGTATTTTTACTCATGACCAGAGCTTTTAATTAAGGTATCATTCATCACAATCGGGCTACTATTACGTTTTGTATTAATTTTAATTAAAAAAAAAAATTCTTCAATTTGCAAAGGCTAACCCCTTTGCTGATTTTTTGTCATAAAAATTATTTGTTGAAATGTACACATATTTTGATGCAGTATTTTTACTCATGACCAGAGCTTTTAATTAAGGTATCATTCATCACAATCGGGCTACTATTACGTTTTGTATTAATTTTAATTTAAAAAAAAAATTCTTTAATTTGCAAAGGCTAACCCCTTTGCTGATTTTTTGGCATAAAAATTATTTGTTGAAATGTACACATATTTTGATGCAGTATTTTTACTCATGACCAGAGCTTTTAATTAAGGTATCATTCATCATAATCGGGCTACTATTACGTTTTGTATTAATTTTAATTTAAAAAAAAAATTCTTTAATTTGCAAAGGCTAACCCCTTTGCTGATTTTTTGGCATAAAAATTATTTGTTGAAATGTACACATATTTTGATGCAGTATTTTTACTCATGACCAGAGCTTTTAATTAAGGTATCATTCATCACAATCGGACTACTATTACGTTTTGTATTAATTTTAATTTAAAAAAAAAATTCTTTAATTTGCAAAGGCTAACCCCTTTGCTGATTTTTTGGCATAAAAATTATTTGTTGAAATGTACACATATTTTGATGCAGTATTTTTACTCATGACCAGAGCTTTTAATTAAGGTATCATTCATCATAATCGGGCTACTATTACGTTTTGTATTAATTTTAATTTAAAAAAAAAATTCTTTAATTTGCAAAGGCTAACCCCTTTGCTGATTTTTTGGCATAAAAATTATTTGTTGAAATGTACACATATTTTGATGCAGTATTTTTACTCATGACCAGAGCTTTTAATTAAGGTATCATTCATCACAATCGGGCTACTATTACGTTTTGTATTAATTTTAATTTAAAAAAAAATTCTTTAATTTGCAAAGGCTAACCCCTTTGCTGATTTTTTGGCATAAAAATTATTTGTTGAAATGTACACATATTTTGATGCAGTATTTTTACTCATGACCAGAGCTTTTAATTAAGGTATCATTCATCACAATCGGGCTACTATTACGTTTTGTATTTTTACTCATGACCAGAGCTTTTAATTAAGGTATCATTCATCACAATCGGGCTACTATTACGTTTTGTATTAATTTTAATTTAAAAAAAAAATTCTTTAATTTGCAAAGGCTAACCCCTTTGCTGATTTTTTGGCATACAAATTATTTGTTGAAATGTACACATATTTTGATGCAGTATTTTTACTCATGACCAGAGCTTTTAATTAAGGTATCATTCATCACAATCGGGCTACTATTACGTTTTGTATTAATTTTAATTTAAAAAAAAAATTCTTTAATTTGCAAAGGCTAACCCCTTTGCTGATTTTTTGGCATAAAAATTATTTGTTGAAATGTACACATATTTTGATGCAGTATTTTTACTCATGACCAGAGCTTTTAATTAAGGTATCATTCATCACAATCGGGCTACTATTACGTTTTGTATTAATTTTAATTAAAAAAAAAAATTCTTCAATTTGCAAAGGCTAACCCCTTTGCTGATTTTTTGTCATAAAAATTATTTGTTGAAATGTACACATATTTTGATGCAGTATTTTTACTCATGACCAGAGCTTTTAATTAAGGTATCATTCATCACAATCGGGCTACTATTACGTTTTGTATTAATTTTAATTTAAAAAAAAAATTCTTTAATTTGCAAAGGCTAACCCCTTTGCTGATTTTTTGGCATAAAAATTATTTGTTGAAATGTACACATATTTTGATGCAGTATTTTTACTCATGACCAGAGCTTTTAATTAAGGTATCATTCATCACAATCGGGCTACTATTACGTTTTGTATTAATTTTAATTAAAAAAAAAAATTCTTCAATTTGCAAAGGCTAACCCCTTTGCTGATTTTTTGTCATAAAAATTATTTGTTGAAATGTACACATATTTTGATGCAGTATTTTTACTCATGACCAGAGCTTTTAATTAAGGTATCATTCATCACAATCGGGCTACTATTACGTTTTGTATTAATTTTAATTTAAAAAAAAAATTCTTTAATTTGCAAAGGCTAACCCCTTTGCTGATTTTTTGGCATAAAAATTATTTGTTGAAATGTACACATATTTTGATGCAGTATTTTTACTCATGACCAGAGCTTTTAATTAAGGTATCATTCATCACAATCGGGCTACTATTACGTTTTGTATTAATTTTAATTAAAAAAAAAAATTCTTCAATTTGCAAAGGCTAACCCCTTTGCTGATTTTTTGTCATAAAAATTATTTGTTGAAATGTACACATATTTTGATGCAGTATTTTTACTCATGACCAGAGCTTTTAATTAAGGTATCATTCATCACAATCGGGCTACTATTACGTTTTGTATTAATTTTAATTAAAAAAAAAAATTCTTTAATTTGCAAAGGCTAACCCCTTTGCTGATTTTTTGGCATAAAAATTATTTGTTGAAATGTACACATATTTTGATGCAGTATTTTTACTCATGACCAGAGCTTTTAATTAAGGTATCATTCATCACAATCGGGCTACTATTACGTTTTGTATTAATTTTAATTAAAAAAAAAATTCTTCAATTTGCAAAGGCTAACCCCTTTGCTGATTTTTTGTCATAAAAATTATTTGTTGAAATGTACACATATTTTGATGCAGTATTTTTACTCATGACCAGAGCTTTTAATTAAGGTATCATTCATCAAAATCGGGCTACTATTACGTTTTGTATTAATTTTAATTAAAAAAAAAAATTCTTCAATTTGCAAAGGCTAACCCCTTTGCTGATTTTTTGTCATAAAAATTATTTGTTGAAATGTACACATATTTTGATGCAGTATTTTTACTCATGACCAGAGCTTTTAATTAAGGTATCATTCATCACAATCGGGCTACTATTACGTTTTGTATTAATTTTAATTAAAAAAAAAATTCTTCAATTTGCAAAGGCTAACCCCTTTGCTGATTTTTTGTCATAAAAATTATTTGTTGAAATGTACACATATTTTGATGCAGTATTTTTACTCATGACCAGAGCTTTTAATTAAGGTATCATTCATCACAATCGGGCTACTATTACGTTTTGTATTAATTTTAATTTAAAAAAAAAATTCTTTAATTTGCAAAGGCTAACCCCTTTGCTGATTTTTTGTCATAAAAATTATTTGTTGAAATGTACACATATTTTGATGCAGTATTTTTACTCATGACCAGAGCTTTTAATTAAGGTATCATTCATCACAATCGGGCTACTATTACGTTTTGTATTAATTTTAATTAAAAAAAAAAATTCTTCAATTTGCAAAGGCTAACCCCTTTGCTGATTTTTTGTCATAAAAATTATTTGTTGAAATGTACACATATTTTGATGCAGTATTTTTACTCATGACCAGAGCTTTTAATTAAGGTATCATTCATCACAATCGGGCTACTATTACGTTTTGTATTAATTTTAATTTAAAAAAAAAATTCTTTAATTTGCAAAGGCTAACCCCTTTGCTGATTTTTTGTCATAAAAATTATTTGTTGAAATGTACACATATTTTGATGCAGTATTTTTACTCATGACCAGAGCTTTTAATTAAGGTATCATTCATCACAATCGGGCTACTATTACGTTTTGTATTAATTTTAATTAAAAAAAAAAATTCTTCAATTTGCAAAGGCTAACCCCTTTGTTGATTTTTGGGCATAAAAATTATTTGTTGAAATGTACACATATTTTGATGCAGTATTTTTACTCATGACCAGAGCTTTTAATTAAGGTATCATTCATCACAATCGGGCTACTATTACGTTTTGTATTAATTTTAATTTAAAAAAAAATTCTTTAATTTGCAAAGGCTAACCCCTTTGCTGATTTTTTGGCATAAAAATTATTTGTTGAAATGTACACATATTTTGATGCAGTATTTTTACTCATGACCAGAGCTTTTAATTAAGGTATCATTCATCACAATCGGGCTACTATTACGTTTTGTATTAATTTTAATTAAAAAAAAAATTCTTCAATTTGCAAAGGCTAACCCCTTTGCTGATTTTTTGTCATAAAAATTATTTGTTGAAATGTACACATATTTTGATGCAGTATTTTTACTCATGACCAGAGCTTTTAATTAAGGTATCATTCATCACAATCGGGCTACTATTACGTTTTGTATTAATTTTAATTTAAAAAAAAAATTCTTTAATTTGCAAAGGCTAACCCCTTTGCTGATTTTTTGGCATAAAAATTATTTGTTGAAATGTACACATATTTTGATGCAGTATTTTTACTCATGACCAGAGCTTTTAATTAAGGTATCATTCATCACAATCGGGCTACTATTACGTTTTGTATTAATTTTAATTAAAAAAAAAATTCTTCAATTTGCAAAGGCTAACCCCTTTGCTGATTTTTTGTCATAAAAATTATTTGTTGAAATGTACACATATTTTGATGCAGTATTTTTACTCATGACCAGAGCTTTTAATTAAGGTATCATTCATCACAATCGGGCTACTATTACGTTTTGTATTAATTTTAATTTAAAAAAAAAATTCTTTAATTTGCAAAGGCTAACCCCTTTGCTGATTTTTTGGCATAAAAATTATTTGTTGAAATGTACACATATTTTGATGCAGTATTTTTACTCATGACCAGAGCTTTTAATTAAGGTATCATTCATCACAATCGGGCTACTATTACGTTTTGTATTAATTTTAATTTAAAAAAAAAAATTCTTTAATTTGCAAAGGCTAACCCCTTTGCTGATTTTTTGGCATACAAATTATTTGTTGAAATGTACACATATTTTGATGCAGTATTTTTACTCATGACCAGAGCTTTTAATTAAGGTATCATTCATCACAATCGGGCTACTATTACGTTTTGTATTAATTTTAATTTAAAAAAAAAATTCTTTAATTTGCAAAGGCTAACCCCTTTGCTGATTTTTTGTCATAAAAATTATTTGTTGAAATGTACACATATTTTGATGCAGTATTTTTACTCATGACCAGAGCTTTTAATTAAGGTATCATTCATCACAATCGGGCTACTATTACGTTTTGTATTAATTTTAATTTAAAAAAAAAATTCTTTAATTTGCAAAGGCTAACCCCTTTGCTGATTTTTTGGCATAAAAATTATTTGTTGAAATGTACACATATTTTGATGCAGTATTTTTACTCATGACCAGAGCTTTTAATTAAGGTATCATTCATCACAATCGGGCTACTATTACGTTTTGTATTAATTTTAATTTAAAAAAAAAATTCTTTAATTTGCAAAGGCTAACCCCTTTGCTGATTTTTTGGCATACAAATTATTTGTTGAAATGTACACATATTTTGATGCAGTATTTTTACTCATGACCAGAGCTTTTAATTAAGGTATCATTCATCACAATCGGGCTACTATTACGTTTTGTATTAATTTTAATTTAAAAAAAAAATTCTTTAATTTGCAAAGGCTAACCCCTTTGCTGATTTTTTGTCATAAAAATTATTTGTTGAAATGTACACATATTTTGATGCAGTATTTTTACTCATGACCAGAGCTTTTAATTAAGGTATCATTCATCACAATCGGGCTACTATTACGTTTTGTATTAATTTTAATTAAAAAAAAAATTCTTCAATTTGCAAAGGCTAACCCCTTTGCTGATTTTTTGTCATAAAAATTATTTGTTGAAATGTACACATATTTTGATGCAGTATTTTTACTCATGACCAGAGCTTTTAATTAAGGTATCATTCATCACAATCGGGCTACTATTACGTTTTGTATTAATTTTAATTTAAAAAAAAAATTCTTTAATTTGCAAAGGCTAACCCCTTTGCTGATTTTTTGTCATAAAAATTATTTGTTGAAATGTACACATATTTTGATGCAGTATTTTTACTCATGACCAGAGCTTTTAATTAAGGTATCATTCATCACAATCGGGCTACTATTACGTTTTGTATTAATTTTAATTAAAAAAAAAATTCTTCAATTTGCAAAGGCTAACCCCTTTGTTGATTTTTGGGCATAAAAATTATTTGTTGAAATGTACACATATTTTGATGCAGTATTTTTACTCATGACCAGAGCTTTTAATTAAGGTATCATTCATCACAATCGGGCTACTATTACGTTTTGTATTAATTTTAATTTAAAAAAAAATTCTTTAATTTGCAAAGGCTAACCCCTTTGCTGATTTTTTGGCATAAAAATTATTTGTTGAAATGTACACATATTTTGATGCAGTATTTTTACTCATGACCAGAGCTTTTAATTAAGGTATCATTCATCACAATCGGGCTACTATTACGTTTTGTATTAATTTTAATTAAAAAAAAAATTCTTCAATTTGCAAAGGCTAACCCCTTTGCTGATTTTTTGTCATAAAAATTATTTGTTGAAATGTACACATATTTTGATGCAGTATTTTTACTCATGACCAGAGCTTTTAATTAAGGTATCATTCATCACAATCGGGCTACTATTACGTTTTGTATTAATTTTAATTTAAAAAAAAAATTCTTTAATTTGCAAAGGCTAACCCCTTTGCTGATTTTTTGGCATAAAAATTATTTGTTGAAATGTACACATATTTTGATGCAGTATTTTTACTCATGACCAGAGCTTTTAATTAAGGTATCATTCATCACAATCGGGCTACTATTACGTTTTGTATTAATTTTAATTAAAAAAAAAATTCTTCAATTTGCAAAGGCTAACCCCTTTGCTGATTTTTTGTCATAAAAATTATTTGTTGAAATGTACACATATTTTGATGCAGTATTTTTACTCATGACCAGAGCTTTTAATTAAGGTATCATTCATCACAATCGGGCTACTATTACGTTTTGTATTAATTTTAATTTAAAAAAAAAATTCTTTAATTTGCAAAGGCTAACCCCTTTGCTGATTTTTTGGCATAAAAATTATTTGTTGAAATGTACACATATTTTGATGCAGTATTTTTACTCATGACCAGAGCTTTTAATTAAGGTATCATTCATCACAATCGGGCTACTATTACGTTTTGTATTAATTTTAATTAAAAAAAAAATTCTTCAATTTGCAAAGGCTAACCCCTTTGCTGATTTTTTGTCATAAAAATTATTTGTTGAAATGTACACATATTTTGATGCAGTATTTTTACTCATGACCAGAGCTTTTAATTAAGGTATCATTCATCACAATCGGGCTACTATTACGTTTTGTATTAATTTTAATTTAAAAAAAAAATTCTTTAATTTGCAAAGGCTAACCCCTTTGCTGATTTTTTGGCATAAAAATTATTTGTTGAAATGTACACATATTTTGATGCAGTATTTTTACTCA
Source organism: Tipula confusa (assembly GCA_963556175.1). Lineage (NCBI taxonomy): Eukaryota > Metazoa > Arthropoda > Insecta > Diptera > Tipulidae > Tipula > Tipula confusa. The sequence continues at coordinate 14,605,470 of OY744476.1, read as the reverse complement.
TGACCAGAGCTTTTAATTAAGGTATCATTCATCACAATCGGGCTACTATTACGTTTTGTATTAATTTTAATTAAAAAAAAAAATTCTTCAATTTGCAAAGGCTAACCCCTTTGTTGATTTTTGGGCATAAAAATTATTTGTTGAAATGTACACATATTTTGATGCAGTATTTTTACTCATGACCAGAGCTTTTAATTAAGGTATCATTCATCACAATCGGACTACTATTACGTTTTGTATTAATTTTAATTTAAAAAAAAATTCTTTAATTTGCAAAGGCTAACCCCTTTGCTGATTTTTTGGCATAAAAATTATTTGTTGAAATGTACACATATTTTGATGCAGTATTTTTACTCATGACCAGAGCTTTTAATTAAGGTATCATTCATCACAATCGGGCTACTATTACGTTTTGTATTAATTTTAATTAAAAAAAAAAATTCTTCAATTTGCAAAGGCTAACCCCTTTGCTGATTTTTTGTCATAAAAATTATTTGTTGAAATGTACACATATTTTGATGCAGTATTTTTACTCATGACCAGAGCTTTTAATTAAGGTATCATTCATCACAATCGGGCTACTATTACGTTTTGTATTAATTTTAATTTAAAAAAAAAATTCTTTAATTTGCAAAGGCTAACCCCTTTGCTGATTTTTTGGCATAAAAATTATTTGTTGAAATGTACACATATTTTGATGCAGTATTTTTACTCATGACCAGAGCTTTTAATTAAGGTATCATTCATCACAATCGGGCTACTATTACGTTTTGTATTAATTTTAATTAAAAAAAAAATTCTTCAATTTGCAAAGGCTAACCCCTTTGCTGATTTTTTGTCATAAAAATTATTTGTTGAAATGTACACATATTTTGATGCAGTATTTTTACTCATGACCAGAGCTTTTAATTAAGGTATCATTCATCACAATCGGGCTACTATTACGTTTTGTATTAATTTTAATTTAAAAAAAAAATTCTTTAATTTGCAAAGGCTAACCCCTTTGCTGATTTTTTGGCATAAAAATTATTTGTTGAAATGTACACATATTTTGATGCAGTATTTTTACTCATGACCAGAGCTTTTAATTAAGGTATCATTCATCACAATCGGGCTACTATTACGTTTTGTATTAATTTTAATTAAAAAAAAAATTCTTCAATTTGCAAAGGCTAACCCCTTTGCTGATTTTTTGTCATAAAAATTATTTGTTGAAATGTACACATATTTTGATGCAGTATTTTTACTCATGACCAGAGCTTTTAATTAAGGTATCATTCATCACAATCGGGCTACTATTACGTTTTGTATTAATTTTAATTTAAAAAAAAAATTCTTTAATTTGCAAAGGCTAACCCCTTTGCTGATTTTTTGGCATAAAAATTATTTGTTGAAATGTACACATATTTTGATGCAGTATTTTTACTCATGACCAGAGCTTTTAATTAAGGTATCATTCATCACAATCGGGCTACTATTACGTTTTGTATTAATTTTAATTTAAAAAAAAATTCTTTAATTTGCAAAGGCTAACCCCTTTGCTGATTTTTTGGCATAAAAATTATTTGTTGAAATGTACACATATTTTGATGCAGTATTTTTACTCATGACCAGAGCTTTTAATTAAGGTATCATTCATCACAATCGGGCTACTATTACGTTTTGTATTAATTTTAATTAAAAAAAAAAATTCTTCAATTTGCAAAGGCTAACCCCTTTGCTGATTTTTTGTCATAAAAATTATTTGTTGAAATGTACACATATTTTGATGCAGTATTTTTACTCATGACCAGAGCTTTTAATTAAGGTATCATTCATCACAATCGGGCTACTATACAATCGGGCTACTATTACGTTTTGTATTAATTTTAATTTAAAAAAAAAATTCTTTAATTTGCAAAGGCTAACCCCTTTGCTGATTTTTTGGCATAAAAATTATTTGTTGAAATGTACACATATTTTGATGCAGTATTTTTACTCATGACCAGAGCTTTTAATTAAGGTATCATTCATCATAATCGGGCTACTATTACGTTTTGTATTAATTTTAATTTAAAAAAAAATTCTTTAATTTGCAAAGGCTAACCCCTTTGCTGATTTTTTGGCATAAAAATTATTTGTTGAAATGTACACATATTTTGATGCAGTATTTTTACTCATGACCAGAGCTTTTAATTAAGGTATCATTCATCACAATCGGGCTACTATTACGTTTTGTATTAATTTTAATTTAAAAAAAAAATTCTTTAATTTGCAAAGGCTAACCCCTTTGCTGATTTTTTGGCATAAAAATTATTTGTTGAAATGTACACATATTTTGATGCAGTATTTTTACTCATGACCAGAGCTTTTAATTAAGGTATCATTCATCATAATCGGGCTACTATTACGTTTTGTATTAATTTTAATTTAAAAAAAAAATTCTTTAATTTGCAAAGGCTAACCCCTTTGCTGATTTTTTGGCATAAAAATTATTTGTTGAAATGTACACATATTTTGATGCAGTATTTTTACTCATGACCAGAGCTTTTAATTAAGGTATCATTCATCACAATCGGGCTACTATTACGTTTTGTATTAATTTTAATTTAAAAAAAAAATTCTTTAATTTGCAATGAGTAAAAATACTGCATCAAAATATGTGTACATTTCAACAAATAATTTTTATGCCAAAAAATCAGCAAAGGGGTTAGCCTTTGCAAATTAAAGAATTTTTTTTTTAAATTAAAATTAATACAAAACGTAATAGTAGCCCGATTGTGATGAATGATACCTTAATTAAAAGCTCTGGTCATGAGTAAAAATACTGCATCAAAATATGTGTACATTTCAACAAATAATTTGTATGCCAAAAAATCAGCAAAGGGGTTAGCCTTTGCAAATTAAAGAATTTTTTTTTTAAATTAAAATTAATACAAAACGTAATAGTAGCCCGAGGGGTTAGCTTTGCTGATTTTTTGGCATAAAAATTATTTGTTGAAATGTACACATATTTTGATGCAGTATTTTTACTCATGACCAGAGCTTTTAATTAAGGTATCATTCATCACAATCGGGCTACTATTACGTTTTGTATTAATTTTAATTAAAAAAAAAAATTCTTCAATTTGCAAAGGCTAACTAACCCCTTTGCTGATTTTTTGTCATAAAAATTATTTGTTGAAATGTACACATATTTTGATGCAGTATTTTTACTCATGACCAGAGCTTTTAATTAAGGTATCATTCATCACAATCGGGCTACTATTACGTTTTGTATTAATTTTAATTTAAAAAAAAAATTCTTTAATTTGCAAAGGCTAACCCCTTTGCTGATTTTTTGGCATAAAAATTATTTGTTGAAATGTACACATATTTTGATGCAGTATTTTTACTCATTGCAAATTAAAGAATTTTTTTTTTAAATTAAAATTAATACAAAACGTAATAGTAGCCCGATTGTGATGAATGATACCTTAATTAAAAGCTCTGGTCATGAGTAAAAATACTGCATCAAAATATGTGTACATTTCAACAAATAATTTTTATGACAAAAAATCAGCAAAGGGGTTAGCCTTTGCAAATTGAAGAATTTTTTTTTTTAATTAAAATTAATACAAAACGTAATAGTAGCCCGATTGTGATGAATGATACCTTAATTAAAAGCTCTGGTCATGAGTAAAAATACTGCATCAAAATATGTGTACATTTCAACAAATAATTTTTATGCCAAAAAATCAGCAAAGCTAACCCCTCGGGCTACTATTACGTTTTGTATTAATTTTAATTTAAAAAAAAAATTCTTTAATTTGCAAAGGCTAACTAACCCCTTTGCTGATTTTTTGGCATAAAAATTATTTGTTGAAATGTACACATATTTTGATGCAGTATTTTTACTCATGACCAGAGCTTTTAATTAAGGTATCATTCATCACAATCGGGCTACTATTACGTTTTGTATTAATTTTAATTTAAAAAAAAAATTCTTTAATTTGCAAAGGCTAACCCCTTTGCTGATTTTTTGGCATAAAAATTATTTGTTGAAATGTACACATATTTTGATGCAGTATTTTTACTCATGACCAGAGCTTTTAATTAAGGTATCATTCATCATAATCGGGCTACTATTACGTTTTGTATTAATTTTAATTTAAAAAAAAAATTCTTTAATTTGCAAAGGCTAACCCCTTTGCTGATTTTTTGGCATAAAAATTATTTGTTGAAATGTACACATATTTTGATGCAGTATTTTTACTCATGACCAGAGCTTTTAATTAAGGTATCATTCATCACAATCGGGCTACTATTACGTTTTGTATTAATTTTAATTTAAAAAAAAAATTCTTTAATTTGCAAAGGCTAACCCCTTTGCTGATTTTTTGGCATAAAAATTATTTGTTGAAATGTACACATATTTTGATGCAGTATTTTTACTCATGACCAGAGCTTTTAATTAAGGTATCATTCATCACAATCGGGCTACTATTACGTTTTGTATTAATTTTAATTTAAAAAAAAAATTCTTTAATTTGCAAAGGCTAACCCCTTTGCTGATTTTTTGGCATAAAAATTATTTGTTGAAATGTACACATATTTTGATGCAGTATTTTTACTCATGACCAGAGCTTTTAATTAAGGTATCATTCATCACAATCGGGCTACTATTACGTTTTGTATTAATTTTAATTTAAAAAAAAAATTCTTTAATTTGCAAAGGCTAACCCCTTTGCTGATTTTTTGGCATACAAATTATTTGTTGAAATGTACACATATTTTGATGCAGTATTTTTACTCATGACCAGAGCTTTTAATTAAGGTATCATTCATCACAATCGGGCTACTATTACGTTTTGTATTAATTTTAAAAAAAAAATTCTTTAATTTGCAAAGGCTAACCCCTTTGCTGATTTTTTGGCATAAAAATTATTTGTTGAAATGTACACATATTTTGATGCAGTATTTTTACTCATGACCAGAGCTTTTAATTAAGATATCATTCATCACAATCGGGCTACTATTACGTTTTGTATTAATTAATACATTATAAATTATTTGTTGAAATGTACACATATTTTGATGCAGTATTTTTACTCATGACCAGAGCTTTTAATTAAGGTATCATTCATCACAATCGGGCTACTATTACGTTTTGTATTAATTTTAAAAAAAAAATTCTTTAATTTGCAAAGGCTAACCCCTTTGCTGATTTTTTGGCATAAAAATTATTTGTTGAAATGTACACATATTTTGATGCAGTATTTTTACTCATGACCAGAGCTTTTAATTAAGATATCATTCATCACAATCGGGCTACTATTACGTTTTGTATTAATTTTAATTTAAAAAAAAAATTCTTTAATTTGCAAAGGCTAACCCCTTTGCTGATTTTTTGGCATAAAAATTATTTGTTGAAATGTACACATATTTTGATGCAGTATTTTTACTCATGACCAGAGCTTTTAATTAAGGTATCATTCATCACAATCGGGCTACTATTACGTTTTGTATTAATTTTAATTTAAAAAAAAAATTCTTTAATTTGCAAAGGCTAACCCCTTTGCTGATTTTTTGTCATAAAAATTATTTGTTGAAATGTACACATATTTTGATGCAGTATTTTTACTCATGACCAGAGCTTTTAATTAAGGTATCATTCATCACAATCGGGCTACTATTACGTTTTGTATTAATTTTAATTTAAAAAAAAAATTCTTTAATTTGCAAAGGCTAACCCCTTTGCTGATTTTTTGGCATAAAAATTATTTGTTGAAATGTACACATATTTTGATGCAGTATTTTTACTCATGACCAGAGCTTTTAATTAAGGTATCATTCATCACAATCGGGCTACTATTACGTTTTGTATTAATTTTAATTTAAAAAAAAATTCTTTAATTTGCAAAGGCTAACCCCTTTGCTGATTTTTTGTCATAAAAATTATTTGTTGAAATGTACACATATTTTGATGCAGTATTTTTACTCATGACCAGAGCTTTTAATTAAGGTATCATTCATCACAATCGGGCTACTATTACGTTTTGTATTAATTTTAATTTAAAAAAAAAATTCTTTAATTTGCAAAGGCTAACCCCTTTGCTGATTTTTTGGCATACAAATTATTTGTTGAAATGTACACATATTTTGATGCAGTATTTTTACTCATGACCAGAGCTTTTAATTAAGGTATCATTCATCACAATCGGGCTACTATTACGTTTTGTATTAATTTTAATTTAAAAAAAAAATTCTTTAATTTGCAAAGGCTAACCCCTTTGCTGATTTTTTGTCATAAAAATTATTTGTTGAAATGTACACATATTTTGATGCAGTATTTTTACTCATGACCAGAGCTTTTAATTAAGGTATCATTCATCACAATCGGGCTACTATTACGTTTTGTATTAATTTTAATTTAAAAAAAAAATTCTTTAATTTGCAAAGGCTAACCCCTTTGCTGATTTTTTGGCATAAAAATTATTTGTTGAAATGTACACATATTTTGATGCAGTATTTTTACTCATGACCAGAGCTTTTAATTAAGGTATCATTCATCACAATCGGGCTACTATTACGTTTTGTATTAATTTTAATTTAAAAAAAAAATTCTTTAATTTGCAAAGGCTAACCCCTTTGCTGATTTTTTGGCATAAAAATTATTTGTTGAAATGTACACATATTTTGATGCAGTATTTTTACTCATGACCAGAGCTTTTAATTAAGGTATCATTCATCACAATCGGGCTACTATTACGTTTTGTATTAATTTTAATTTAAAAAAAAAATTCTTTAATTTGCAAAGGCTAACCCCTTTGCTGATTTTTTGGCATAAAAATTATTTGTTGAAATGTACACATATTTTGATGCAGTATTTTTACTCATGACCAGAGCTTTTAATTAAGGTATCATTCATCACAATCGGGCTACTATTACGTTTTGTATTAATTTTAATTTAAAAAAAAAATTCTTTAATTTGCAAAGGCTAACCCCTTTGCTGATTTTTTGGCATAAAAATTATTTGTTGAAATGTACACATATTTTGATGCAGTATTTTTACTCATGACCAGAGCTTTTAATTAAGGTATCATTCATCACAATCGGGCTACTATTACGTTTTGTATTAATTTTAATTTAAAAAAAAAATTCTTTAATTTGCAAAGGCTAACCCCTTTGCTGATTTTTTGGCATAAAAATTATTTGTTGAAATGTACACATATTTTGATGCAGTATTTTTACTCATGACCAGAGCTTTTAATTAAGGTATCATTCATCATAATCGGGCTACTATTACGTTTTGTATTAATTTTAATTTAAAAAAAAAATTCTTTAATTTGCAAAGGCTAACCCCTTTGCTGATTTTTTGGCATAAAAATTATTTGTTGAAATGTACACATATTTTGATGCAGTATTTTTACTCATGACCAGAGCTTTTAATTAAGGTATCATTCATCACAATCGGGCTACTATTACGTTTTGTATTAATTTTAATTTAAAAAAAAAATTCTTTAATTTGCAAAGGCTAACCCCTTTGCTGATTTTTTGGCATAAAAATTATTTGTTGAAATGTACACATATTTTGATGCAGTATTTTTACTCATGACCAGAGCTTTTAATTAAGGTATCATTCATCACAATCGGGCTACTATTACGTTTTGTATTAATTTTAATTTAAAAAAAAAATTCTTTAATTTGCAAAGGCTAACCCCTTTGCTGATTTTTTGGCATAAAAATTATTTGTTGAAATGTACACATATTTTGATGCAGTATTTTTACTCATGACCAGAGCTTTTAATTAAGGTATCATTCATCATAATCGGGCTACTATTACGTTTTGTATTAATTTTAATTTAAAAAAAAAATTCTTTAATTTGCAAAGGCTAACCCCTTTGCTGATTTTTTGGCATAAAAATTATTTGTTGAAATGTACACATATTTTGATGCAGTATTTTTACTCATGACCAGAGCTTTTAATTAAGGTATCATTCATCACAATCGGGCTACTATTACGTTTTGTATTAATTTTAATTTAAAAAAAAAATTCTTTAATTTGCAAAGGCTAACCCCTTTGCTGATTTTTTGGCATAAAAATTATTTGTTGAAATGTACACATATTTTGATGCAGTATTTTTACTCATGACCAGAGCTTTTAATTAAGGTATCATTCATCATAATCGGGCTACTATTACGTTTTGTATTAATTTTAATTTAAAAAAAAAATTCTTTAATTTGCAAAGGCTAACCCCTTTGCTGATTTTTTGGCATAAAAATTATTTGTTGAAATGTACACATATTTTGATGCAGTATTTTTACTCATGACCAGAGCTTTTAATTAAGGTATCATTCATCACAATCGGGCTACTATTACGTTTTGTATTAATTTTAATTTAAAAAAAAAATTCTTTAATTTGCAAAGGCTAACCCCTTTGCTGATTTTTTGGCATAAAAATTATTTGTTGAAATGTACACATATTTTGATGCAGTATTTTTACTCATGACCAGAGCTTTTAATTAAGGTATCATTCATCACAATCGGGCTACTATTACGTTTTGTATTAATTTTAATTTAAAAAAAAAATTCTTTAATTTGCAAAGGCTAACCCCTTTGCTGATTTTTTGGCATACAAATTATTTGTTGAAATGTACACATATTTTGATGCAGTATTTTTACTCATGACCAGAGCTTTTAATTAAGGTATCATTCATCACAATCGGGCTACTATTACGTTTTGTATTAATTTTAATTTAAAAAAAAAATTCTTTAATTTGCAATGAGTAAAAATACTGCATCAAAATATGTGTACATTTCAACAAATAATTTTTATGCCAAAAAATCAGCAAAGGGGTTAGCCTTTGCAAATTAAAGAATTTTTTTTTTAAATTAAAATTAATACAAAACGTAATAGTAGCCCGATTGTGATGAATGATACCTTAATTAAAAGCTCTGGTCATGAGTAAAAATACTGCATCAAAATATGTGTACATTTCAACAAATAATTTTTATGCCAAAAAATCAACAAAGGGGTTAGCCTTTGCAAATTAAAGAATTTTTTTTTTAAATTAAAATTAATACAAAACGTAATAGTAGCCCGATTGTGATGAATGATACCTTAATTAAAAGCTCTGGTCATGAGTAAAAATACTGCATCAAAATATGTGTACATTTCAACAAATAATTTGTATGCCAAAAAATCAGCAAAGGGGTTAGCCTTTGCAAATTAAAGAATTTTTTTTTTTAAATTAAAATTAATACAAAACGTAATAGTAGCCCGAGGGGTTAGCTTTGCTGATTTTTTGGCATAAAAATTATTTGTTGAAATGTACACATATTTTGATGCAGTATTTTTACTCATGACCAGAGCTTTTAATTAAGGTATCATTCATCACAATCGGGCTACTATTACGTTTTGTATTAATTTTAATTAAAAAAAAAAATTCTTCAATTTGCAAAGGCTAACCCCTTTGCTGATTTTTTGTCATAAAAATTATTTGTTGAAATGTACACATATTTTGATGCAGTATTTTTACTCATGACCAGAGCTTTTAATTAAGGTATCATTCATCACAATCGGGCTACTATTACGTTTTGTATTAATTTTAATTTAAAAAAAAAATTCTTTAATTTGCAAAGGCTAACCCCTTTGCTGATTTTTTGGCATACAAATTATTTGTTGAAATGTACACATATTTTGATGCAGTATTTTTACTCATGACCAGAGCTTTTAATTAAGGTATCATTCATCACAATCGGGCTACTATTACGTTTTGTATTAATTTTAATTTAAAAAAAAAATTCTTTAATTTGCAAAGGCTAACCCCTTTGCTGATTTTTTGGCATAAAAATTATTTGTTGAAATGTACACATATTTTGATGCAGTATTTTTACTCATGACCAGAGCTTTTAATTAAGGTATCATTCATCACAATCGGGCTACTATTACGTTTTGTATTAATTTTAATTTAAAAAAAAAATTCTTTAATTTGCAAAGGCTAACCCCTTTGCTGATTTTTTGGCATACAAATTATTTGTTGAAATGTACACATATTTTGATGCAGTATTTTTACTCATGACCAGAGCTTTTAATTAAGGTATCATTCATCACAATCGGGCTACTATTACGTTTTGTATTAATTTTAATTTAAAAAAAAAATTCTTTAATTTGCAAAGGCTAACCCCTTTGCTGATTTTTTGGCATAAAAATTATTTGTTGAAATGTACACATATTTTGATGCAGTATTTTTACTCATGACCAGAGCTTTTAATTAAGGTATCATTCATCACAATCGGGCTACTATTACGTTTTGTATTAATTTTAATTTAAAAAAAAAATTCTTTAATTTGCAAAGGCTAACCCCTTTGCTGATTTTTTGGCATAAAAATTATTTGTTGAAATGTACACATATTTTGATGCAGTATTTTTACTCATGACCAGAGCTTTTAATTAAGGTATCATTCATCACAATCGGGCTACTATTACGTTTTGTATTAATTTTAATTTAAAAAAAAAATTCTTTAATTTGCAAAGGCTAACCCCTTTGCTGATTTTTTGGCATAAAAATTATTTGTTGAAATGTACACATATTTTGATGCAGTATTTTTACTCATGACCAGAGCTTTTAATTAAGGTATCATTCATCACAATCGGGCTACTATTACGTTTTGTATTAATTTTAATTTAAAAAAAAAATTCTTTAATTTGCAAAGGCTAACCCCCTTTGCTGATTTTTTGGCATAAAAATTATTTGTTGAAATGTACACATATTTTGATGCAGTATTTTTACTCATGACCAGAGCTTTTAATTAAGGTATCATTCATCACAATCGGGCTACTATTACGTTTTGTATTAATTTTAATTTAAAAAAAAAATTCTTTAATTTGCAAAGGCTAACCCCTTTGCTGATTTTTTGGCATACAAATTATTTGTTGAAATGTACACATATTTTGATGCAGTATTTTTACTCATGACCAGAGCTTTTAATTAAGGTATCATTCATCACAATCGGGCTACTATTACGTTTTGTATTAATTTTAATTTAAAAAAAAAATTCTTTAATTTGCAAAGGCTAACCCCTTTGCTGATTTTTTGTCATAAAAATTATTTGTTGAAATGTACACATATTTTGATGCAGTATTTTTACTCATGACCAGAGCTTTTAATTAAGGTATCATTCATCACAATCGGGCTACTATTACGTTTTGTATTAATTTTAATTTAAAAAAAAAATTCTTTAATTTGCAAAGGCTAACCCCTTTGCTGATTTTTTGGCATAAAAATTATTTGTTGAAATGTACACATATTTTGATGCAGTATTTTTACTCATGACCAGAGCTTTCAATTAAGGTATCATTCATCACAATCGGGCTACTATTACGTTTTGTATTAATTTTAATTTAAAAAAAAAATTCTTTAATTTGCAAAGGCTAACCCCTTTGCTGATTTTTGTCATAAAAATTATTTGTTGAAATGTACACATATTTTGATGCAGTATTTTTACTCATGACCAGAGCTTTTAATTAAGGTATCATTCATCACAATCGGGCTACTATTACGTTTTGTATTAATTTTAATTTAAAAAAAAAATTCTTTAATTTGCAAAGGCTAACCCCTTTGCTGATTTTTTGGCATAAAAATTATTTGTTGAAATGTACACATATTTTGATGCAGTATTTTTACTCATGACCAGAGCTTTTAATTAAGGTATCATTCATCACAATCGGGCTACTATTACGTTTTGTATTAATTTTAATTTAAAAAAAAAATTCTTTAATTTGCAAAGGCTAACCCCTTTGCTGATTTTTTGGCATAAAAATTATTTGTTGAAATGTACACATATTTTGATGCAGTATTTTTACTCATGACCAGAGCTTTTAATTAAGGTATCATTCATCACAATCGGGCTACTATTACGTATTGTATTAATTTTAATTTAAAAAAAAAATTCTTTAATTTGCAAAGGCTAACCCCTTTGCTGATTTTTTGGCATAAAAATTATTTGTTGAAATGTACACATATTTTGATGCAGTATTTTTACTCATGACCAGAGCTTTTAATTAAGGTATCATTCATCACAATCGGGCTACTATTACGTTTTGTATTAATTTTAATTTTAAAAAAAAATTCTTTAATTTGCAAAGGCTAACCCCTTTGCTGATTTTTTGGCATAAAAATTATTTGTTGAAATGTACACATATTTTGATGCAGTATTTTTACTCATGACCAGAGCTTTTAATTAAGGTATCATTCATCACAATCGGGCTACTATTACGTTTTGTATTAATTTTAATTAAAAAAAAAATTCTTTAATTTGCAAAGGCTAACCCCTTTGCTGATTTTTTGGCATAAAAAATATTTGTTGAAATGTACACATATTTTGATGCAGTATTTTTACTCATGACCAGAGCTTTTAATTAAGGTATCATTCATCACAATCGGGCTACTATTACGTTTTGTATTAATTTTAATTTAAACAAAAAATTCTTTAATTTGCAAAGGCTGATTTTTTTTGCTGATTTTTTGGCATAAAAATTATTTGTTGAAATGTACACATATTTTGATGCAGTATTTTTACTCATGACCAGAGCTTTTAATTAAGGTATCATTCATCACAATCGGGCTACTATTACGTTTTGTATTAATTTTAATTTAAAAAAAAAATTCTTTAATTTGCAAAGGCTAACCCCTTTGCTGATTTTTTGTCATAAAAATTATTTGTTGAAATGTACACATATTTTGATGCAGTATTTTTACTCATGACCAGAGCTTTTAATTAAGGTATCATTCATCACAATCGGGCTACTATTACGTTTTGTATTAATTTTAATTTAAAAAAAAAATTCTTTAATGCAAAGGCTAACCCCTTTGCTGATTTTTTGGCATAAAAATTATTTGTTGAAATGTACACATATTTTGATGCAGTATTTTTACTCATGACCAGAGCTTTTAATTAAGGTATCATTCATCACAATCGGGCTACTATTACGTTTTGTATTAATTTTAATTTAAAAAAAAAATTCTTTAATTTGCAAAGGCTAACCCCTTTGCTGATTTTTTGGCATAAAAATTATTTGTTGAAATGTACACATATTTTGATGCAGTATTTTTACTCATGACCAGAGCTTTTAATTAAGGTATCATTCATCACAATCGGGCTACTATTACGTTTTGTATTAATTTTAATTTAAAAAAAAAATTCTTTAATTTGCAAAGGCTAACCCCTTTGCTGATTTTTAGGCATAAAAATTATTTGTTGAAATGTACACATATTTTGATGCAGTATTTTTACTCATGACCAGAGCTTTTAATTAAGGTATCATTCATCACAATCGGGCTACTATTACGTTTTGTATTAATTTTAATTAAAAAAAAAATTCTTTAATTTGCAAAGGCTAACCCCTTTGCTGATTTTTTGGCATAAAAATTATTTGTTGAAATGTACACATATTTTGATGCAGTATTTTTACTCATGACCAGAGCTTTTAATTAAGGTATCATTCATCACAATCGGGCTACTATTACGTTTTGTATTAATTTTAATTTAAAAAAAAAATTCTTTAATTTGCAAAGGCTAACCCCTTTGCTGATTTTTTGGCATACAAATTATTTGTTGAAATGTACACATATTTTGATGCAGTATTTTTACTCATGACCAGAGCTTTTAATTAAGGTATCATTCATCACAATCGGGCTACTATTACGTTTTGTATTAATTTTAATTAAAAAAAAAAATTCTTCAATTTGCAAAGGCTAACCCCTTTGCTGATTTTTTGTCATAAAAATTATTTGTTGAAATGTACACATATTTTGATGCAGTATTTTTACTCATGACCAGAGCTTTTAATTAAGGTATCATTCATCACAATCGGGCTACTATTACGTTTTGTATTAATTTTAATTTAAAAAAAAAATTCTTTAATTTGCAAAGGCTAACCCCTTTGCTGATTTTTTGGCATACAAATTATTTGTTGAAATGTACACATATTTTGATGCAGTATTTTTACTCATGACCAGAGCTTTTAATTAAGGTATCATTCATCACAATCGGGCTACTATTACGTTTTGTATTAATTTTAATTTAAAAAAAAAATTCTTTAATTTGCAAAGGCTAACCCCTTTGTTGATTTTTGGGCATAAAAATTATTTGTTGAAATGTACACATATTTTGATGCAGTATTTTTACTCATGACCAGAGCTTTTAATTAAGGTATCATTCATCACAATCGGGCTACTATTACGTTTTGTATTAATTTTAATTTAAAAAAAAAATTCTTTAATTTGCAAAGGCTAACCCCTTTGCTGATTTTTTGGCATAAAAATTATTTGTTGAAATGTACACATATTTTGATGCAGTATTTTTACTCATGACCAGAGCTTTTAATTAAGGTATCATTCATCACAATCGGGCTACTATTACGTTTTGTATTAATTTTAATTTAAAAAAAAAATTCTTTAATTTGCAAAGGCTAACCCCTTTGCTGATTTTTTGGCATAAAAATTATTTGTTGAAATGTACACATATTTTGATGCAGTATTTTTACTCATGACCAGAGCTTTTAATTAAGGTATCATTCATCACAATCGGGCTACTATTACGTTTTGTATTAATTTTAATTAAAAAAAAAATTCTTTAATTTGCAAAGGCTAACCCCTTTGCTGATTTTTTGGCATAAAAATTATTTGTTGAAATGTACACATATTTTGATGCAGTATTTTTACTCATGACCAGAGCTTTTAATTAAGGTATCATTCATCACAATCGGGCTACTATTACGTTTTGTATTAATTTTAATTTAAAAAAAAAATTCTTTAATTTGCAAAGGCTAACCCCTTTGCTGATTTTTTGGCATACAAATTATTTGTTGAAATGTACACATATTTTGATGCAGTATTTTTACTCATGACCAGAGCTTTTAATTAAGGTATCATTCATCACAATCGGGCTACTATTACGTTTTGTATTAATTTTAATTAAAAAAAAAAATTCTTCAATTTGCAAAGGCTAACCCCTTTGCTGATTTTTTGTCATAAAAATTATTTGTTGAAATGTACACATATTTTGATGCAGTATTTTTACTCATGACCAGAGCTTTTAATTAAGGTATCATTCATCACAATCGGGCTACTATTACGTTTTGTATTAATTTTAATTTAAAAAAAAAATTCTTTAATTTGCAAAGGCTAACCCCTTTGCTGATTTTTTGGCATACAAATTATTTGTTGAAATGTACACATATTTTGATGCAGTATTTTTACTCATGACCAGAGCTTTTAATTAAGGTATCATTCATCACAATCGGGCTACTATTACGTTTTGTATTAATTTTAATTTAAAAAAAAAATTCTTTAATTTGCAAAGGCTAACCCCTTTGTTGATTTTTGGGCATAAAAATTATTTGTTGAAATGTACACATATTTTGATGCAGTATTTTTACTCATGACCAGAGCTTTTAATTAAGGTATCATTCATCACAATCGGGCTACTATTACGTTTTGTATTAATTTTAATTTAAAAAAAAAATTCTTTAATTTGCAAAGGCTAACCCCTTTGCTGATTTTTTGTCATAAAAATTATTTGTTGAAATGTACACATATTTTGATGCAGTATTTTTACTCATGACCAGAGCTTTTAATTAAGGTATCATTCATCACAATCGGGCTACTATTACGTTTTGTATTAATTTTAATTTAAAAAAAAAATTCTTTAATTTGCAAAGGCTAACCCCTTTGCTGATTTTTTGGCATAAAAATTATTTGTTGAAATGTACACATATTTTGATGCAGTATTTTTACTCATGACCAGAGCTTTTAATTAAGGTATCATTCATCACAATCGGGCTACTATTACGTTTTGTATTAATTTTAATTTAAAAAAAAATTCTTTAATTTGCAAAGGCTAACCCCTTTGCTGATTTTTTGGCATAAAAATTATTTGTTGAAATGTACACATATTTTGATGCAGTATTTTTACTCATGACCAGAGCTTTTAATTAAGGTATCATTCATCACAATCGGGCTACTATTACGTTTTGTATTAATTTTAATTTAAAAAAAAAATTCTTTAATTTGCAAAGGCTAACCCCTTTGCTGATTTTTAGGCATAAAAATTATTTGTTGAAATGTACACATATTTTGATGCAGTATTTTTACTCATGACCAGAGCTTTTAATTAAGGTATCATTCATCACAATCGGGCTACTATTACGTTTTGTATTAATTTTAATTAAAAAAAAAAATTCTTTAATTTGCAAAGGCTAACCCCTTTGCTGATTTTTTGGCATAAAAATTATTTGTTGAAATGTACACATATTTTGATGCAGTATTTTTACTCATGACCAGAGCTTTTAATTAAGGTATCATTCATCACAATCGGGCTACTATTACGTTTTGTATTAATTTTAATTTAAAAAAAAAATTCTTTAATTTGCAAAGGCTAACCCCTTTGCTGATTTTTTGTCATAAAAATTATTTGTTGAAATGTACACATATTTTGATGCAGTATTTTTACTCATGACCAGAGCTTTTAATTAAGGTATCATTCATCACAATCGGGCTACTATTACGTTTTGTATTAATTTTAATTTAAAAAAAAAATTCTTTAATTTGCAAAGGCTAACCCCTTTGTTGATTTTTGGGCATAAAAATTATTTGTTGAAATGTACACATATTTTGATGCAGTATTTTTACTCATGACCAGAGCTTTTAATTAAGGTATCATTCATCACAATCGGGCTACTATTACGTTTTGTATTAATTTTAATTTAAAAAAAAAATTCTTTAATTTGCAAAGGCTAACCCCTTTGCTGATTTTTTGGCATAAAAATTATTTGTTGAAATGTACACATATTTTGATGCAGTATTTTTACTCATGACCAGAGCTTTTAATTAAGGTATCATTCATCACAATCGGGCTACTATTACGTTTTGTATTAATTTTAATTTAAAAAAAAAATTCTTTAATTTGCAAAGGCTAACCCCTTTGCTGATTTTTTGGCATAAAAATTATTTGTTGAAATGTACACATATTTTGATGCAGTATTTTTACTCATGACCAGAGCTTTTAATTAAGGTATCATTCATCACAATCGGGCTACTATTACGTTTTGTATTAATTTTAATTAAAAAAAAAATTCTTCAATTTGCAAAGGCTAACCCCTTTGCTGATTTTTTGTCATAAAAATTATTTGTTGAAATGTACACATATTTTGATGCAGTATTTTTACTCATGACCAGAGCTTTTAATTAAGGTATCATTCATCACAATCGGGCTACTATTACGTTTTGTATTAATTTTAATTTAAAAAAAAAATTCTTTAATTTGCAAAGGCTAACCCCTTTGCTGATTTTTTGGCATACAAATTATTTGTTGAAATGTACACATATTTTGATGCAGTATTTTTACTCATGACCAGAGCTTTTAATTAAGGTATCATTCATCACAATCGGGCTACTATTACGTTTTGTATTAATTTTAATTTAAAAAAAAAATTCTTTAATTTGCAAAGGCTAACCCCTTTGCTGATTTTTTGGCATAAAAATTATTTGTTGAAATGTACACATATTTTGATGCAGTATTTTTACTCATGACCAGAGCTTTTAATTAAGGTATCATTCATCACAATCGGGCTACTATTACGTTTTGTATTAATTTTAATTTAAAAAAAAAATTCTTTAATTTGCAAAGGCTAACCCCTTTGCTGATTTTTTGGCATACAAATTATTTGTTGAAATGTACACATATTTTGATGCAGTATTTTTACTCATGACCAGAGCTTTTAATTAAGGTATCATTCATCACAATCGGGCTACTATTACGTTTTGTATTAATTTTAATTTAAAAAAAAAATTCTTTAATTTGCAAAGGCTAACCCCTTTGCTGATTTTTTGGCATAAAAATTATTTGTTGAAATGTACACATATTTTGATGCAGTATTTTTACTCATGACCAGAGCTTTTAATTAAGGTATCATTCATCACAATCGGGCTACTATTACGTTTTGTATTAATTTTAATTTAAAAAAAAAATTCTTTAATTTGCAAAGGCTAACCCCTTTGCTGATTTTTTGGCATAAAAATTATTTGTTGAAATGTACACATATTTTGATGCAGTATTTTTACTCATGACCAGAGCTTTTAATTAAGGTATCATTCATCACAATCGGGCTACTATTACGTTT
>OY744476.1:14563151-14587124 GCA_963556175.1 Tipula confusa | reverse complement strand
TTATTTGTTGAAATGTACACATATTTTGATGCAGTATTTTTACTCATGACCAGAGCTTTTAATTAAGGTATCATTCATCACAATCGGGCTACTATTACGTTTTGTATTAATTTTAATTTAAAAAAAAAAATTCTTTAATTGCAAAGGCTAACCCCTTTGCTGATTTTTTGGCATAAAAATTATTTGTTTGAAATGTACACATATTTTGATGCAGTATTTTTACTCATGACCAGAGCTTTTAATTAAGGTATCATTCATCACAATCGGGCTACTATTACGTTTTGTATTAATTTTAATTTAAAAAAAAAATTCTTTAATTTGCAAAGGCTAACCCCTTTGCTGATTTTTGGCATAAAAATTATTTGTTGAAATGTACACATATTTTGATGCAGTATTTTTACTCATGACCAGAGCTTTTAATTAAGGTATCATTCATCACAATCGGGCTACTATTACGTTTTGTATTAATTTTAATTTAAAAAAAAATTCTTTAATTTGCAAAGGCTAACCCTTTGCTGATTTTTGGCATAAAAATTATTTGTTGAAATGTACACATATTTTGATGCAGTATTTTTACTCATGACCAGAGCTTTTAATTAAGGTATCATTCATCACAATCGGGCTACTATTACGTTTTGTATTAATTTTAATTAAAAAAAAATTCTTTAATTTGCAAAGGCTAACCCCTTTGCTGATTTTTTGGCATAAAAATTATTTGTTGAAATGTACACATATTTTGATGCAGTATTTTTACTCATGACCAGAGCTTTTAATTAAGGTATCATTCATCACAATCGGGCTACTATTACGTTTTGTATTAATTTTAATTTAAAAAAAAATTCTTTAATTTGCAAAGGCTAACCCCTTTGCTGATTTTTTGGCATAAAAATTATTTGTTGAAATGTACACATATTTTGATGCAGTATTTTTACTCATGACCAGAGCTTTTAATTAAGGTATCATTCATCACAATCGGGCTACTATTACGTTTTGTATTAATTTTAATTTAAAAAAAAAATTCTTTAATTTGCAAAGGCTAACCCCTTTGCTGATTTTTTGGCATACAAATTATTTGTTGAAATGTACACATATTTTGATGCAGTATTTTTACTCATGACCAGAGCTTTTAATTAAGGTATCATTCATCACAATCGGGCTACTATTACGTTTTGTATTAATTTTAATTTAAAAAAAAAATTCTTTAATTTGCAAAGGCTAACCCCTTTGCTGATTTTTTGGCATAAAAATTATTTGTTGAAATGTACACATATTTTGATGCAGTATTTTTACTCATGACCAGAGCTTTTAATTAAGGTATCATTCATCACAATCGGGCTACTATTACGTTTGTATTAATTTTAATTTAAAAAAAATTCTTTAATTTGCAAAGGCTAACCCCTTTGCTGATTTTTTGGCATAAAACTTATTTGTTGAAATGTACACATATTTTGATGCAGTATTTTACTCATGACCAGAGCTTTTAATTAAGGTATCATTCATCACAATCGGGCTACTATTACGTTTTGTATTAATTTAATTTAAAAAAAAATTCTTTAATTTGCAAAGGCTAACCCCTTTGCTGATTTTTTGGCATAAAACTTATTTGTTGAAATGTACACATATTTTGATGCAGTATTTTACTCATGACCAGAGCTTTTAATTAAGGTATCATTCATCACAATCGGGCTACTATTACGTTTTGTATTAATTTTAATTTAAAAAAAAAATTCTTTAATTTGCAAAGGCTAACCCCTTTGCTGATTTTTTGGCATAAAACTTATTTGTTGAAATGTACACATATTTTGATGCAGTATTTTACTCATGACCAGAGCTTTTAATTAAGGTATCATTCATCACAATCGGGCTACTATTACGTTTTGTATTAATTTTAATTTAAAAAAAAATTCTTTAATTTGCAAAGGCTAACCCCTTTGCTGATTTTTTGGCATAAAAATTATTTGTTGAAATGTACACATATTTTGATGCAGTATTTTTACTCATGACCAGAGCTTTTAATTAAGGTATCATTCATCACAATCGGGCTACTATTACGTTTTGTATTAATTTTAATTAAAAAAAAATTCTTTAATTTGCAAAGGCTAACCCTTTGCTGATTTTTTGGCATAAAAATTATTTGTTGAAATGTACACATATTTTGATGCAGTATTTTTACTCATGACCAGAGCTTTTAATTAAGGTATCATTCATCACAATCGGGCTACTATTACGTTTTGTATTAATTTTAATTTAAAAAAAAAATTCTTTAATTTGCAAAGGCTAACCCCTTTGCTGATTTTTTGGCATAAAAATTATTTGTTGAAATGTACACATATTTTGATGCAGTATTTTTACTCATGACCAGAGCTTTTAATTAAGGTATCATTCATCACAATCGGCTACTATTACGTTTTGTATTAATTTTAATTTAAAAAAAAAATTCTTTAATTTGCAAAGGCTAACCCCTTTGCTGATTTTTTGGCATAAAAATTATTTGTTGAAATGTACACATATTTTGATGCAGTATTTTTACTCATGACCAGAGCTTTTAATTAAGGTATCATTCATCACAATCGGGCTACTATTACGTTTTGTATTAATTTTAATTTAAAAAAAAATTCTTTAATTTGCAAAGGCTAACCCCTTTGCTGATTTTTTGGCATAAAAATTATTTGTTGAAATGTACACATATTTTGATGCAGTATTTTTACTCATGACCAGAGCTTTTAATTAAGGTATCATTCATCACAATCGGGCTACTATTACGTTTTGTATTAATTTTAATTTAAAAAAAAAATTCTTTAATTTGCAAAGGCTAACCCCTTTGCTGATTTTTTGGCATAAAAATTATTTGTTGAAATGTACACATATTTTGATGCAGTATTTTTACTCATGACCAGAGCTTTTAATTAAGGTATCATTCATCACAATCGGGCTACTATTACGTTTTGTATTAATTTTAATTTAAAAAAAAATTCTTTAATTTGCAAAGGCTAACCCCTTTGCTGATTTTTTGGCATAAAAATTATTTGTTGAAATGTACACATATTTTGATGCAGTATTTTTACTCATGACCAGAGCTTTTAATTAAGGTATCATTCATCACAATCGGGCTACTATTACGTTTTGTATTAATTTTAATTTAAAAAAAAATCTTTAATTTGCAAAGGCTAACCCCTTTGCTGATTTTTTGGCATAAAAATTATTTGTTGAAATGTACACATATTTTGATGCAGTATTTTTACTCATGACCAGAGCTTTTAATTAAGGTATCATTCATCACAATCGGGCTACTATTACGTTTTGTATTAATTTTAATTTAAAAAAAAATTCTTTAATTTGCAAAGGCTAACCCCTTTGCTGATTTTTTGGCATAAAAATTATTTGTTGAAATGTACACATATTTTGATGCAGTATTTTTACTCATGACCAGAGCTTTTAATTAAGGTATCATTCATCACAATCGGGCTACTATTACGTTTTGTATTAATTTTAATTTAAAAAAAAATTCTTTAATTTGCAAAGGCTAACCCCTTTGCTGATTTTTTGGCATAAAACTTATTTGTTGAAATGTACACATATTTTGATGCAGTATTTTTACTCATGACCAGAGCTTTTAATTAAGGTATCATTCATCACAATCGGGCTACTATTACGTTTTGTATTAATTTTAATTAAAAAAAAATTCTTTAATTTGCAAAGGCTAACCCCTTTGCTGATTTTTTGGCATAAAACTTATTTGTTGAAATGTACACATATTTTTATGCAGTATTTTTACTCATGACCAGAGCTTTTAATTAAGGTATCATTCATCACAATCGGGCTACTATTACGTTTTGTATTAATTTTAATTTAAAAAAAAAATTCTTAATTTGCAAAGGCTAACCCCTTTGCTGATTTTTTGACATAAAACTTATTTGTTGAAATGTACACATATTTTGATGCAGTATTTTTACTCATGACCAGAGCTTTTAATTAAGGTATCATTCATCACAATCGGGCTACTATTACGTTTTGTATTAATTTTAATTTAAAAAAAAATTCTTTAATTTGCAAAGGCTAACCCCTTTGCTGATTTTTTGGCATAAAACTTATTTGTTGAAATGTACACATATTTTGATGCAGTATTTTTACTCATGACCAGAGCTTTTAATTAAGGTATCATTCATCACAATCGGGCTACTATTACGTTTTGTATTAATTTTAATTTAAAAAAAAATTCTTTAATTTGCAAAGGCTAACCCCTTTGCTGATTTTTTGGCATACAAATTATTTGTTGAAATGTACACATATTTTGATGCAGTATTTTTACTCATGACCAGAGCTTTTAATTAAGGTATCATTCATCACAATCGGGCTACTATTACGTTTTGTATTAATTTTAATTTAAAAAAAAAATTCTTTAATTTGCAAAGGCTAACCCCTTTGCTGATTTTTTGGCATAAAAATTATTTGTTGAAATGTACACATATTTTGATGCAGTATTTTTACTCATGACCAGAGCTTTTAATTAAGGTATCATTCATCACAATCGGGCTACTATTACGTTTTGTATTAATTTTAATTTAAAAAAAAAATCTTTAATTTGCAAAGGCTAACCCCTTTGCTGATTTTTTGGCATAAAAATTATTTGTTGAAATGTACACATATTTTGATGCAGTATTTTTACTCATGACCAGAGCTTTTAATTAAGGTATCATTCATCACAATCGGGCTACTATTACGTTTTGTATTAATTTTAATTTAAAAAAAAAATCTTTAATTTGCAAAGGCTAACCCCTTTGCTGATTTTTTGGCATACAAATTATTTGTTGAAATGTACACATATTTTGATGCAGTATTTTTACTCATGACCAGAGCTTTTAATTAAGGTATCATTCATCACAATCGGGCTACTATTACGTTTTGTATTAATTTTAATTTAAAAAAAAATTCTTTAATTTGCAAAGGCTAACCCCTTTGCTGATTTTTTGGCATAAAACTTATTTGTTGAAATGTACACATATTTTGATGCAGTATTTTTACTCATGACCAGAGCTTTTAATTAAGGTATCATTCATCACAATCGGGCTACTATTACGTTTTGTATTAATTTTAATTTAAAAAAAAAAATCTTTAATTTGCAAAGGCTAACCCCTTTGCTGATTTTTTGGCATACAAATTATTTGTTGAAATGTACACATATTTTGATGCAGTATTTTTACTCATGACCAGAGCTTTTAATTAAGGTATCATTCATCACAATCGGGCTACTATTACGTTTTGTATTAATTTTAATTTAAAAAAAAAATCTTTAATTTGCAAAGGCTAACCTCTTTGCTGATTTTTTGGCATAAAAATTATTTGTTGAAATGTACACATATTTTGATGCAGTATTTTTACTCACGACCAGAGCTTTTAATTAAGGTATCATTGATCACAATCGGGCTACTATTACGTTTTGTATTAATTTTAATTTAAAAAAAAATTCTTTAATTTGCAAAGGCTAACCCCTTTGCTGATTTTTTGGCATAAAACTTATTTGTTGAAATGTACACATATTTTGATGCAGTATTTTTACTCATGACCAGAGCTTTTAATTAAGGTATCATTCATCACAATCGGGCTACTATTACGTTTTGTATTAATTTTAATTTAAAAAAAAATTCTTTAATTTGCAAAGGCTAACCCCTTTGCTGATTTTTTGGCATAAAACTTATTTGTTGAAATGTACACATATTTTGATGCAGTATTTTTACTCATGACCAGAGCTTTTAATTAAGGTATCATTCATCACAATCGGGCTACTATTACGTTTTGTATTAATTTTAATTTAAAAAAAAATTCTTTAATTTGCAAAGGCTAACCCCTTTGCTGATTTTTTGGCATAAAACTTATTTGTTGAAATGTACACATATTTTGATGCAGTATTTTTACTCATGACCAGAGCTTTTAATTAAGGTATCATTCATCACAATCGGGCTACTATTACGTTTTGTATTAATTTTAATTTAAAAAAAAAATTCTTTAATTTGCAAAGGCTAACCCCTTTGCTGATTTTTTGGCATAAAAATTATTTGTTGAAATGTACACATATTTTGATGCAGTATTTTTACTCATGACCAGAGCTTTTAATTAAGGTATCATTCATCACAATCGGGCTACTATTACGTTTTGTATTAATTTTAATTTAAAAAAAAAATTCTTTAATTTGCAAAGGCTAACCCCTTTGCTGATTTTTTGGCATAAAACTTATTTGTTGAAATGTACACATATTTTGATGCAGTATTTTTACTCATGACCAGAGCTTTTAATTAAGGTATCATTCATCACAATCGGGCTACTATTACGTTTTGTATTAATTTTAATTTAAAAAAAAATTCTTTAATTTGCAAAGGCTAACCCCTTTGCTGATTTTTTGGCATAAAAATTATTTGTTGAAATGTACACATATTTTGATGCAGTATTTTTACTCATGACCAGAGCTTTTAATTAAGGTATCATTCATCACAATCGGGCTACTATTACGTTTTGTATTAATTATAATTTAAAAAAAAAATTCTTTAATTTGCAAAGGCTAACCCCTTTGCTGATTTTTTGGCATAAAAATTATTTGTTGAAATGTACACATATTTTGATGCAGTATTTTTACTCATGACCAGAGCTTTTAATTAAGGTATCATTCATCACAATCGGGCTACTATTACGTTTTGTATTAATTTTAATTTAAAAAAAAAATTCTTTAATTTGCAAAGGCTAACCCCTTTGCTGATTTTTTGGCATAAAAATTATTTGTTGAAATGTACACATATTTTGATGCAGTATTTTTACTCATGACCAGAGCTTTTAATTAAGGTATCATTCATCACAATCGAGCTACTATTACGTTTTGTATTAATTTTAATTTAAAAAAAAAATTCTTTAATTTGCAAAGGCTAACCCCTTTGCTGATTTTTTGGCATAAAAATTATTTGTTGAAATGTACACATATTTTGATGCAGTATTTTTACTCATGACCAGAGCTTTTAATTAAGGTATCATTCATCACAATCGGGCTACTATTACGTTTTGTATTAATTTTAATTTAAAAAAAAAATTCTTTAATTTGCAAAGGCTAACCCCTTTGCTGATTTTTTGGCATAAAAATTATTTGTTGAAATGTACACATATTTTGATGCAGTATTTTTACTCATGACCAGAGCTTTTAATTAAGGTATCATTCATCACAATCGGGCTACTATTACGTTTTGTATTAATTTTAATTTAAAAAAAAAATCTTTAATTTGCAAAGGCTAACCCCTTTGCTGATTTTTTGGCATACAAATTATTTGTTGAAATGTACACATATTTTGATGCAGTATTTTTACTCATGACCAGAGCTTTTAATTAAGGTATCATTCATCACAATCGGGCTACTATTACGTTTTGTATTAATTTTAATTTAAAAAAAAAATTCTTTAATTTGCAAAGGCTAACCCCTTTGCTGATTTTTTGGCATAAAAATTATTTGTTGAAATGTACACATATTTTGATGCAGTATTTTTACTCATGACCAGAGCTTTTAATTAAGGTATCATTCATCACAATCGGGCTACTATTACGTTTTGTATTAATTTTAATTTAAAAAAAAAATTCTTTAATTTGCAAAGGCTAACCCCTTTGCTGATTTTTTGGCATAAAAATTATTTGTTGAAATGTACACATATTTTGATGCAGTATTTTTACTCATGACCAGAGCTTTTAATTAAGGTATCATTCATCACAATCGGGCTACTATTACGTTTTGTATTAATTTTAATTTAAAAAAAAATTCTTTAATTTGCAAAGGCTAACCCCTTTGCTGATTTTTTGGCATAAAACTTATTTGTTGAAATGTACACATATTTTGATGCAGTATTTTTACTCATGACCAGAGCTTTTAATTAAGGTATCATTCATCACAATCGGGCTACTATTACGTTTTGTATTAATTTTAATTTAAAAAAAAAATTCTTTAATTTGCAAAGGCTAACCCCTTTGCTGATTTTTTGGCATAAAACTTATTTGTTGAAATGTACACATATTTTTATGCAGTATTTTTACTCATGACCAGAGCTTTTAATTAAGGTATCATTCATCACAATCGGGCTACTATTACGTTTTGTATTAATTTTAATTTAAAAAAAAAATTCTTTAATTTGCAAAGGCTAACCCCTTTGCTGATTTTTTGACATAAAACTTATTTGTTGAAATGTACACATATTTTGATGCAGTATTTTTACTCATGACCAGAGCTTTTAATTAAGGTATCATTCATCACAATCGGGCTACTATTACGTTTTGTATTAATTTTAATTTAAAAAAAAATTCTTTAATTTGCAAAGGCTAACCCCTTTGCTGATTTTTTGGCATAAAACTTATTTGTTGAAATGTACACATATTTTGATGCAGTATTTTTACTCATGACCAGAGCTTTTAATTAAGGTATCATTCATCACAATCGGGCTACTATTACGTTTTGTATTAATTTTAATTTAAAAAAAAAATTCTTTAATTTGCAAAGGCTAACCCCTTTGCTGATTTTTTGGCATAAAAATTATTTGTTGAAATGTACACATATTTTGATGCAGTATTTTTACTCATGACCAGAGCTTTTAATTAAGGTATCATTCATCACAATCGGGCTACTATTACGTTTTGTATTAATTTTAATTTAAAAAAAAATTCTTTAATTTGCAAAGGCTAACCCCTTTGCTGATTTTTTGGCATAAAACTTATTTGTTGAAATGTACACATATTTTGATGCAGTATTTTTACTCATGACCAGAGCTTTTAATTAAGGTATCATTCATCACAATCGGGCTACTATTACGTTTTGTATTAATTTTAATTTAAAAAAAAAATTCTTTAATTTGCAAAGGCTAACCCCTTTGCTGATTTTTTGGCATAAAAATTATTTGTTGAAATGTACACATATTTTGATGCAGTATTTTTACTCATGACCAGAGCTTTTAATTAAGGTATCATTCATCACAATCGGGCTACTATTACGTTTTGTATTAATTTTAATTTAAAAAAAAAAATCTTTAATTTGCAAAGGCTAACCCCTTTGCTGATTTTTTGGCATACAAATTATTTGTTGAAATGTACACATATTTTGATGCAGTATTTTTACTCATGACCAGAGCTTTTAATTAAGGTATCATTCATCACAATCGGGCTACTATTACGTTTTGTATTAATTTTAATTTAAAAAAAAAATTCTTTAATTTGCAAAGGCTAACCCCTTTGCTGATTTTTTGGCATACAAATTATTTGTTGAAATGTACACATATTTTGATGCAGTATTTTTACTCATGACCAGAGCTTTTAATTAAGGTATCATTCATCACAATCGGGCTACTATTACGTTTTGTATTAATTTTAATTTAAAAAAAAAATTCTTTAATTTGCAAAGGCTAACCCCTTTGCTGATTTTTTGGCATAAAACTTATTTGTTGAAATGTACACATATTTTGATGCAGTATTTTTACTCATGACCAGAGCTTTTAATTAAGGTATCATTCATCACAATCGGGCTACTATTACGTTTTGTATTAATTTTAATTTAAAAAAAAAATCTTTAATTTGCAAAGGCTAACCTCTTTGCTGATTTTTTGGCATAAAAATTATTTGTTGAAATGTACACATATTTTGATGCAGTATTTTTACTCACGACCAGAGCTTTTAATTAAGGTATCATTGATCACAATCGGGCTACTATTACGTTTTGTATTAATTTTAATTTAAAAAAAAATTCTTAAATTTGCAAAGGCTAACCCCTTTGCTGATTTTTTGGCATAAAAATTATTTGTTGAAATGTACACATATTTTGATGCAGTATTTTTACTCATGACCAGAGCTTTTAATTAAGGTATCATTCATCACAATCGGGCTACTATTACGTTTTGTATTAATTTTAATTTAAAAAAAAATTCTTTAATTTGCAAAGGCTAACCCCTTTGCTGATTTTTTGGCATAAAACTTATTTGTTGAAATGTACACATATTTTGATGCAGTATTTTTACTCATGACCAGAGCTTTTAATTAAGGTATCATTCATCACAATCGGGCTACTATTACGTTTTGTATTAATTTTAATTTAAAAAAAAAATTCTTTAATTTGCAAAGGCTAACCCCTTTGCTGATTTTTTGGCATAAAAATTATTTGTTGAAATGTACACATATTTTGATGCAGTATTTTTACTCATGACCAGAGCTTTTAATTAAGGTATCATTCATCACAATCGGGCTACTATTACGTTTTGTATTAATTTTAATTTAAAAAAAAAAATCTTTAATTTGCAAAGGCTAACCCCTTTGCTGATTTTTTGGCATACAAATTATTTGTTGAAATGTACACATATTTTGATGCAGTATTTTTACTCATGACCAGAGCTTTTAATTAAGGTATCATTCATCACAATCGGGCTACTATTACGTTTTGTATTAATTTTAATTTAAAAAAAAAATTCTTTAATTTGCAAAGGCTAACCCCTTTGCTGATTTTTTGGCATAAAACTTATTTGTTGAAATGTACACATATTTTGATGCAGTATTTTTACTCATGACCAGAGCTTTTAATTAAGGTATCATTCATCACAATCGGGCTACTATTACGTTTTGTATTAATTTTAATTTAAAAAAAAAATCTTTAATTTGCAAAGGCTAACCTCTTTGCTGATTTTTTGGCATAAAAATTATTTGTTGAAATGTACACATATTTTGATGCAGTATTTTTACTCACGACCAGAGCTTTTAATTAAGGTATCATTGATCACAATCGGGCTACTATTACGTTTTGTATTAATTTTAATTTAAAAAAAAATTCTTAAATTTGCAAAGGCTAACCCCTTTGCTGATTTTTTGGCATAAAAATTATTTGTTGAAATGTACACATATTTTGATGCAGTATTTTTACTCATGACCAGAGCTTTTTATTAAGGTATCATTCATCACAATCGGGCTACTATTACGTTTTGTATTAATTTTAATTTAAAAAAAAAATTCTTTAATTTGCAAAGGCTAACCCCTTTGCTGATTTTTTGGCATAAAAATTATTTGTTGAAATGTACACATATTTTGATGCAGTATTTTTACTCATGACCAGAGCTTTTAATTAAGGTATCATTGATCACAATCGGGCTACTATTACGTTTTGTATTAATTTTAATTTAAAAAAAAATTCTTAAATTTGCAAAGGCTAACCCCTTTGCTGATTTTTTGGCATAAAACTTATTTGTTGAAATGTACACATATTTTGATGCAGTATTTTTACTCATGACCAGAGCTTTTAATTAAGGTATCATTCATCACAATCGGGCTACTATTACGTTTTGTATTAATTTTAATTTAAAAAAAAAATTCTTTAATTTGCAAAGGCTAACCCCTTTGCTGATTTTTTGGCATACAAATTATTTGTTGAAATGTACACATATTTTGATGCAGTATTTTTACTCATGACCAGAGCTTTTAATTAAGGTATCATTCATCACAATCGGGCTACTATTACGTTTTGTATTAATTTTAATTTAAAAAAAAAAATCTTTAATTTGCAAAGGCTAACCCCTTTGCTGATTTTTTGGCATAAAAATTATTTGTTGAAATGTACACATATTTTGATGCAGTATTTTTACTCATGACCAGAGCTTTTAATTAAGGTATCATTCATCACAATCGGGCTACTATTACGTTTTGTATTAATTTTAATTTAAAAAAAAAAATCTTTAATTTGCAAAGGCTAACCCCTTTGCTGATTTTTTGGCATACAAATTATTTGTTGAAATGTACACATATTTTGATGCAGTATTTTTACTCATGACCAGAGCTTTTAATTAAGGTATCATTCATCACAATCGGGCTACTATTACGTTTTGTATTAATTTTAATTTAAAAAAAAAATTCTTTAATTTGCAAAGGCTAACCCCTTTGCTGATTTTTTGGCATAAAAATTATTTGTTGAAATGTACACATATTTTGATGCAGTATTTTTACTCATGACCAGAGCTTTTAATTAAGGTATAATTCATCACAATCGGGCTACTGGTGTAATTGCTATAAAACGGTGGATTCGATCGAATTCAATTGTTTAATTATTTTAATAAAATTTAATTTGTAGAATTTTTGGGCAGTACAACAAATAAATTAGGGAAATGTAGTTTGCAACCATTTTTCTAATCTATAACGGCTCCTACTCCATTGCTAAAAGTATCAGAGAGGGTTAATGGTCATATGGGATAGTTAAGCTGATTCTAGACAGACGAATTTCGTTTATCAATATCGCAGGTGATTTATTTGTAAAATGATGGTAAAGCAGATTGATCTGTATTATCGACTTTATTCAACTGTATTATCGAGTTTTTCGGTTTTAAAGCCACAACTAATGTTCCAAAATGTTGTAAAATAGGGATTGTAAGGTTCTAACCAAAAATTGCCCATGAATTAAAAAACCCAAGTATTTCTCTAAATATATTTCTAAAATTTAAATTCATTTAAAAACGTTAAAATATTTTTAACATATTTATAATTAATTACATATCTAAATAATATAAATAATTTGCATAATTGATTTGTTCATATATCATTATGATGTGGTTTAGTTACGGTGGTCTCGTTACATATTTCTTCGTATGTGGTGAGGCTAGCTATGCAGCTTATTCCTCATCACTACTTTGAGCGCATATCATTTGCTCTTGCCACCAATCGTGTACCTCGTATATCAAATTTATATGATTGCTACCCTGTTGCGATAATTTACTACTATTCTGTTGCTCGTTGTGGTAGTGATGATGATGGTGGTGGCCATGGTGGCCATGGTTGTGATTCAAATCATTTAGATGGAGATTATTTTTGACGGAACCTTGTTGTCTCGGTGGTTTCTTCTTAGTAACAAAACGATCTTTATCATTGCGCGTAGCTTGTGGATCGGATAAAGTGGGTGCTAAAAATTTGCGGCCACTTGCACTTCCCGTCGAATCGGAACGATTAAGCACGTTCGGTACTTTTTTACGAATTCGGATATTTTCGTTTTCCTTAATGTCCGGATCATTATCGACGCTGGGCTCTTTAACCTTTTCGTCGACTTGTTCGACCGTTGTTTTATTTAGCATGTCGTTGGTAGCGCGTAGACCGGCTATCAACGAATTTTGCTGTTTCGCTATATTTTGTGCCCGAATTTTTTTCAAACACCCCTCTAGCCATGTACGAATTGTTTGTTTGGCCACCTCCTCTTCGATAATGTACTCGAACTCTTCGCGTGCCAATAACTCTTCGAGTTGTAACGCTTTTCGTATATCAACCGAACGATACGACAACATGTTAATGACATCATGGAATGTAACATCTTCGCCGTTATGCAATTTATCTAGCTCGTAGCACATATATTTGAATAGTAGCCGATCCTTTTGTGGATCACACTCGAGACGACCTTTCAGCAAACGAAGTATAAATTTGACACGACGTACTGGAATTACACCTCGTTGATGTATATCTACTATATTCCAAGTGTTTTGAAAATTCCTAATATCTGCATATGATAACAGTGCATCCTCTTCATTTGAATAGAACAATGAAAAATTCTCCATAATGATAGCTGAAATGTTGGGAAAGTTTATTAGGGTGGTCCAATCACGTAGACTTTAGATTCGACTTACCCACAAGTAAATTTAGCACAATATACGTAATTATGACGTAAAATGTGCAGAAGTATATTAAACTCGCGGTAAAATTTCCACAATCTGTTTCCCAGTAATTTGCCGCCAATGTGCAATACGGTGGCTGAACCATGCAGTCGTGCATAATTTTATTCCAATCCTCTCCTGTTACAATACGAAAAAGCATTGCAACTCCGGTCACGGGTGATCCAAAATTAGCTCGTCGTCCAATCCCCTCGCCATATTTGACAGTGCCAAACAGTATTGTACCAGCCAATGCATAAAAAAATACCAACAGAAACATTCCGAAGATGATGAAAAATGATTTGCACACGGAAACTCCCACCGTCAACATTAACATTTTTAGAGTCGTATGTTTTCCAGTTATGGTGAAAAATCGTAGGATCACGACCATAAACCCGATAAAGTACGATAGATTGCTCTGTAAAATAAACAAAAGATTAGCTAGGTAAATACTTGGATCCATACTATATGCGATTTACTCTTAGAGTGGTTTGAAGGAATATCCACACAACTCCGGCCACAGATACAAGTAGATCATAACGATTACGTCGAGACTGCCAATATCCACGCGGTGTAAACGCAATAAACTTCATGATGACCTCGATTACGAATATAAACGTGAGGAGGGTTGATATAATGACGAGCCGTTCCGTATGTGTTTCATCTTTTATCCAAGTGATCGACAGTAGCATACTGTTGATCAAAACCACAACAGCAATACACCTTTTGAATATAATATGCTGTGTGATATCGTAAACGAATGCTCGAAATTTTTTACCATCCGGTCTTGGCGGTAGATGTAAAGGTTGAGCGATTTTTAGCCGCTTTTTTAAATCACACCAACGTCTTTGATCGACGGTGAGGAGTGCAGTGCCCTTATTCTCTGAATAGTTTGCAATCACAACACCAACGAACAATGTTAATCCGATCATGCATCCCAAAAATATATAGATGTGAATATAAATCGCGTGTACCGGGCCAAGAGCTTTGATTAATACGTCGCGCACGTCGAGCCACCCCTTAAACGACAACACTTCAAATAACGCAAGCATTGCATCGCCAATATTATCGAAATTAAATCGACGTGGATTAGCCCAGACACGGGGCACCATCATCGATGGATACGATTCATTATCGCCTGGTTTTAATTTCATTTTCGTGACAAAAACGCGCCGCATAAAAACACCAACGCAATCTTCGCGCTTCGCTATGGTCGGATCGTTACACCGAGCTAATCGGCCACCATATAATTGAACCCCATAGCTGGCAAAGACAAACATTAAGAGTATTAAGAGTGTGGATACCAATAAAATTTCTTTGAATCCACGACATAATTCGTAAACTACTTTACGCATGTGGGGCACTAGAGTAAATATTCGTAACGGGCGAACACATCGCAAAATCATTAGGAGTTGAGCGGCCGAATTACTTGGCACTCGCCTTGGCATCCAACACAGAAATGTAGTCGAAACTACATAAATAAAGACATCCAATGCGGATGCAACATCTTTAATGTATGCTTTAGGTGTGAAAAATAATCCATCGGCGAGAATTTTTAGTGCCAACTCTAAGCTCATGAAAATTACGAACGCATACTCAGCTACTTGAAGTGTTGAATGTTCCATTACACGATGGCCTGGTGTTTCGAACATCATCGAAATGCATGAAAGGGTTGTAGCAAAAATCATAACCCAATCAAGGTACGTAACTAGGCCGAGAAAGTTGCTGGAAGTAGAGCTATAATTAATTTTGACGTTTTGAAGAGCTTAATTCTGTTTTTTAAACTTACTGCAAACTTTTGTACTGTACTTTTCGTTCCTTGCCCGTAAGCGGATCTTTGAGTCGTGCATCGTAACGGCCGTGTACAATTTTTTGACAAATTTTTCGAAAACGGCTTTCTCGCGGCACCGCAAACAATGGTGTATCGAAAAATGGATGATTTTCGCGTAAATCTTCTTCGCGTTGATTTCGTCGCATTTCGGCTTGTTGCCGCTTAGCTTGAAGCAATTTGATATCTAGATCATGGGGCCGAGCACGTGATGAAGTAACACGAGTGGCCGCACCAATGTCACCATTTTCCATTAAATGTTCGTACGTTTGTTTCAGTTTGATTGACCCGCTTCGTACACTTCGTCGTATTGACCGGGATCCGAACTTTTTTTGATCGACCCGCCATGATTTAGGATGTGTTACAGTGCCTTGTGGTTTAAGTCCTGATTTTCCACCGGCGGCCACAGGAATCATAGACGAATCGCCCAGCATCATTCGTTGATTATTCGAATCGTTTATTATATGAGTAATCGCCAACTTTCGTAGACTACAACCGGCTGTACGAACTTTTGGAGTTTTATTCATAATTTGAACCGGTTTCTGTTTACGAAATACAACATTAGATTCCCAGCATTCGGATATCGGACGTTTACCACACTCGACCATTAACGATGGATCATCGGTTTCCAACTCGGTTACAAACTGCTTCATAAATGATTCGCGCACTTTCGGTAGTGTAAAATCATTCGGGATTTTGTGAAGAATCGTCATTTGGGGTGAGTGTGGAAATTTTTCAAATATTCGTAATCGGAATGGTAGCGTCTCCTTGATTTCTGCACTTTGTTCCCGAAATTTTAATTGTTTCAGTTTTTTGATATCTTCGTCAAGTTCCAAATTATCTAAAATTACGGCGACGAACAAACTTAACACAATCAGCGTGACAAACAGATGGTAGAGTATAAAATACATGGCGACAAGTGGTGTTAGAGCGCGTCGTGTTCTCAACATAGTTTCATCCATCACTTCGACCCATGCTTCTTGAGTTAAAATCTGAAACATGCTCATAAATGCTTCGGGGAATGTTTCAAATTTCGTGAAATCGCACAGGAAGCAAAATAGCTGCATTGAAATCGACGAGCTAATGATTAGTAAGCACATGGTGAATATGATGAGCGAACCCAATTTCTTGCCAGGGCCAAAAATCTTATATACGAAACCTTCGAGCATCGGTGATGCTTTAATTAAGCGCACAATTCTCAGCACTTGAAAATATGTTAGACCAGATAAATACATTCCTGGAATGATGTGTAATGTCGTGCCTACGGCTAGTAGAAGTTCAAATTTATGGATTGAATGCCGATAATAGCCACGCCATCCAAGACAGTAGATTTTAAATAACGTTTCAAGATCGAGGAAAAATGTGAACGCCATCTCGACATAGTAGTACTTTTCGTAGAATACATGACGGGGCCGACCATCATGTTTAAAGTGCATTGTAGAGGTGACAATTCCATTCGCTAAAATCACAGTCATTACAAGCAATCGAAAATACGGTGATCGTAAAATAACATGGCATATTTCCGGCGCTAATCCTCCATGCTTATTATCATCGATAGTGACTAGTTTCCACCCAGAGTCATCTCCCGTTAAAGTTTGCGAAGCGGTGCTATTTTGTATATGGCCGCGTGCACCCCACATTTGTTGAAACTGAACTCGAATTTCATTAAATGTTTCCGTGATCACAGCAATGAAAACATTTTTAACCAACCAAGCTAGAAAAAATATCATCGTGCTAAAGTAGAATACTGCTCGCCATGCTGGCAACGAATCAATTGCTCGATACATGATAAATACCCATCCTTCCTGCGACGCGGCTTGATACACGGTAAAAATGCTTGTTGCAATATCTTCAAACCCGTTGAAGCCCATTACGTAACTACTTAAAAAATCGATTTTTAAACATTTCATTCCGGGAGGACACTGATAACCAGCATCAGGATCCATAGAACAAAAAGTGTCCGGAATCGCAAGCGAATTTATTGTAATCGTATATCCATCGGTCGTGTTGAGGACACAATGGTTTTTTAACTCACCAAAGAATTGTACCCCGAGCAGACCATACAGTGACATAAAAAATAGGAAGAACAGAGTTACATTGTAAATTTGTTGAGATGATCGTCTGAAAATGGATTAGAATTTATTAGAGAACAATACTAGAGACTGTGAGAGAACAAATTATCTTACTTAAAAATTTGGTTAATTCGGCTTTTTGGCATTGAGAATTTCAAGAAGACGCGTAAAAATCGGATCATAATTAATGGCCGCGGTGCTCGAACCACAGACAGTGGTGAAAATCGTGATACTATTTTTAACATTTCAAAAATTTGTAAAACTATCGATGACCATTGAAAAAATACCATGGAAGCATCAAATTGGCACCAATGATCTTTGAGATAAGGTACTTCCCCCTGTAACATAGGATTTATTATCGAAAATATGTTGATAAGTTTTGTTTGTTAATTACCTTGAGTACACCTCGTATATGCATTTTGGCAATCATTTCAGCTGAAAATAGCAGGGTGACCGTAATATCGGCAACAAATGTAAAATATTGCAGAGACGGCTGCCGTTCAAATGTTTTTGGTGTGTTTAGCGAAACTGACGTTAAGGAGATTAATGCACACAACCGCATTAATCTCCTTACCCATAATTTGTTAACCCATTCAATGTCAGCACTCTCGTTTAAACTTTCTTCGGGGCCGTAGTCTGCCAGTACTGGTTCTCCTTTTAACGATTGTTTACGGCCTAACATTTTATGAAACACACTACTAATACTCGCACTGTATACGAACGAACATTTTTATTTTGTTTTTGTATTTATAAATTAGATTTTTATAAATTTTTCATTTCATGCAGAAAATTTTCCTTTCCAAGATGGATGATGATAATACGTTTTAGAAAAATTAGTGACAATATAGGAAAAAAAATTATATTTTTCCGATAAAACTCTATACGCATGAATCTTTGTAATCGTTTAAGTGTGACCTGTTAGAATTTGTGCAAAGCAAATCCCTAGATTTTGTGTCAACGATGTAAATTTTTGCACTTCACTAAGCTTAGTACTAAATTTATAAGATTTGTTTCAATGGTTATAGTCGTGCTGAACACCAGTAGATGGTAGTCATATGAAAAATTTAAATTTTGTTTATTTTCTATTCAGATATACAAAAAGCACGTAACTTTATACTAAAATATAAAACATAATAAACTACGTTATTGTTTTACTATTATTTTATCAAATTTAAATTTTATTTAAATTTTAAAATGCTGAATGTGTGTATGTGTCTCAACTATTAATCAGCTAAACATTTAGTACTTCATGTACTAAATTAAGTTTAGTTTTTTTCTACTAGATGGCACTATATCGAAAATGGTTGCGTTCCACGAAATACTGGGATATTTTAGTTGTTTTTTTATTTGACCGATGTAGTGACATACCGTCTAAGAGATAAGGTTTGTTTTTAGACTAACTTACACAACCACCTGTTTATCCACGTGATTAAAAAAAGTATGGAGTGAGTTTTGTTTGATAACAAACCGGTTTGTTACCATAATACTGTCAAAATTACACATAAAGTAAACAAATAGAGAAATCAAAACAACATGTTCAACACGTTCACGGACGTCGGATATGAATGCTATTAGCATGACAATTTTTTTTGTATAGGAGCATGACTCATGACTATGTAACGTTCGCTACCATTTACAAAATATGTATAAATAGGGGTTTCCCGAATTCGATTGAATCTGGATGGTTCGTTGCTTCGTTCTGGGTTGTAAAGAATTGTGTAAAGCTGAGTGTTCCACGATACTAGTAAATTCAAGATTTGTAAATTTTTGGGTTTTAATCTCCTACAATGTCAGAGAAAGAGTTCAAGTATTCGTCAATCTTTTAAAAGAGATTTCTTGTATTTATTTTTATTCACATATGAATAAAATTTTTGCCCCTGTTTTAAACAAATTCTGTGGTGTTTTATTTGCCATATGACAGAAGGCGGTGCGTTGTGATGAAAGTAGTGGCAAGTTGAGGAAACAGTTTCTCCGACACTAAACCCGGCAATTTCGTAGGTTAAGGAATCAGGTTAGTAAAAGACAATACATCAAGGATAAAAAGACCAAATACGGGATAACATTTTATACACAATTTCAGTTTTGTGGACACGAAGAGGACTTGACAACCAAATGGAAACACAAGCATTGTCATAATTAGTACTGCAATGCACATAACATTGTTTTCCTATATCTGAAATTTAAGGGCACAGGGCTTCTATTAGGCTAAACCATCTTACTCTAATGAGGGCTACCGCTCTAATTGCTAATCATGATTTGCTAAAATCTTACGTTTCTGCGAGACCAGCTCTACTTTAAGTCATTGTTGGTCTTTCGACTATCCTTTTCTCTTGCGGGTTCCAGTCCAATGACATCCTTGTTATATAACTTGGTGATTTCTTTAGTGTATGACCAATCTATCTGTTTCCGTTTCTTTATTTCGGTCTCAATACCTAAATTCGTGATTTTGTGCAGTTCAATGTTTGTTATGGATTTTCGGCCAGAAGCACTTCAACATTGGTCTAAATACCCGAAGCATCAAAAGTTGAGTTCAACCTTGAATTCAGCTAGTTAGCAAAATACAGGCAACAACTAAAGCAACAAGGCGTCCGAATGAGAAGCTTATAACATGAAATCCGATTGGCTGAAGATATACAGGCAAGTAACAAACAGCTTTAAAACTAAAATTAACGGGAACTATAAGAAATGGATAGCTCCATTTTGCGAAAGCTCTTAAGAAAATCCAAAGAAGAAGTAAAGTTTCAACAACAACCTCTAAGATGCGCTTTTGTAGCTGCAATACAACCAAGTAATATTTGCGTATATGATGTCAGAAAAACCATAGGAGCGTTTCATGCAAACGTTTTAAAGACCTGAATATTTCCGAAAGGAATCAGATGGCCATGCTGCTTAATCTGTACAGAATTTATTTCGACCAAAACTACACGACAAGTTGTATAGCAGTACAATTAAATATTTTACCTACCAAGGCAGTCATCAGACTTTGCTACAAGTGAAAACCCAAAAAACAGCATTGCGAAACTGAATATACCAACATCTGACAATTATTGTGGCCCAGTACTTTTAGCAACAGCCCTATTAGGGTTTTATCGGAAGTTTCTGGAATGTCAACACACATCTTCTATACTCGGCCGTGAGACCTTTTGAGCCAAAATACTAAGACTGGCCGAAATATCATCAGGTTTTGTATTCGTCCATTCACACATCGATATTTTTTGTTATTTTCCTATGGTTGTGTCGAGTTTGACTTTTTGTAATTGGTATCCATTGGCTATCCATTGCTGGCTTTGCATCAGTTAATCCAAATCTGATGAATTTCTCATAACGTATGCTGATTAATTCAATTCAAAATTCCCATCAATAACTTTTGTAACCTATACGCCGAAATAGTAATTAATTGGTCCCATATCTTGCATCACAAAATGTGGCTTAAAAATGCTTTCAATATCTGTAATTTGCTTCTTTATCGAACCTGCCACAATTAAGTCATCCGCGTAGACAATTACATAACAAAATGCATTGTCAACTTTCTTTGAATACAAGCATGGATCGTTATCATAGCTCTATTGATCCAGCTCCGATGAGTACTTTGTGAAATTCGGAATTCCAAGATCTATTATCAGACTATTGCTTCTCTTAAGCAAGCATACCTTTGAACTATAATCGTCAAAACCGCCTGGCTGCATCATGTTATTAGTTTCCTTTAATTTTCCATTAAGAAATGCCATCTTATCGTCCAAGTGATGCACAAACATTTTTCTTTTTGCGCTTACTGATAACATCGTTCTGAATGTTGTATGAAACACCTTGTACTCACGACCACGATGCGATCGCATTATTTTGGGTTTTCGATCGAATGTGTTTTCACACAATGCGATTTGTTATTGTGTGCTAACACCGCACAAACTAAATATGGTTGACGCAACATATACAATTCACCAACTATGTCAGCTACACCGATTTGTGGACCATTGTGCCTAATTTCGCAAATTCGATTAAGATAATTTTTCACCAACCATCCGACAGAAAGTACGTTCGTACAAAACATCGGATACTTTTGCATTACGAATGCATCAACTTTCGTCTAAAAATGATGATTCATCATCTCGACTGAACTTTTATATGATTCATCAATTTCAGTAAAAGAAAACTTTATTGCTGACAACATGTTTCGTTGCGCCTGAGTCCATGATCCATCCCCATTGGATTGGGTTTCTTGCCGAAAAAACAAATACCAACTTTTACTACAGTCTTCATAACTGAATCACTTGAGGTTCCATCTCTTTGTGCCGGCCTCTCATATTCAGCAATCACATGTTGTTTCACCACATCAATGTCGATCTTGCATTCGATTTATGTGTAATTTCGCATTACTACCTTCTTCAAGTTTCAATGCTCAAATTAAACGCACCTAGTATGTCTTTTTAGCAAACGTACTCTTCTCATGGTAATTTTTCCACGCGTCCTATGGTTTCCTTGCTGTATCTGCCGTACGGATGTGTGCCAATTGATCATCTTCAACGGACAAACCTATTGTACCTCTCGCTTCATCATCAAGCATTTCCCAAACGTCGATTTACTTTTTGTTTGTTATTTCACTAGTTATAGCATCTGCTTTTGCTGCCGAAACCAAGTATCACCTTTTTCCTAACCAAACAACCACGTTTTTTACGTAAAATGTCTGTGGTATTATTAAAAATGTATCGGTAAGTTTCCTATAAAGATTTGAAAATAAATCCACACTAAAATTATGTGACTGTTATAGCAGTCATTATTATAGTAAATTACAGTTATAACAGCCATAATATGTCAACAAGATGAAAATGAGATAATTTTTTTTTTTTCTATATTTTTATTAAATTTTTAGTCAAACTAGTATTATATTTATTTATAATTGTATATAATATATTTATATAAATTAAATTGTAAAATTAATTATTTATTATATTTGTTTTTTATGTATGATGTGTGTGAGTGTGTGTGTGACTTATTTATGATTATCAAATTACCGATCGATTTTATCGACTTGAAACAGACAACAAAAAATCAACCGATTATCGTGAATTTAGAAAAAAAATGTATTAAAAATAAAAAAATTGTCTTTATTCTACACAGCATAATTTTAAATTTAATTTTATATACATAAATATATATATATATATATATATATATATATATATATATATATATATATATATATATATATATATATATATATATATATATATATATATATATATATATATATATACGGCTGTATGGTTTGCACTCCAAATTCAACCATATGCAAATCAAATTCATTCTTATTCAAAACATATTCGTCCTTTATCAAATCAAATTCGAACTTCGACTAAATTCATCGCTGATGAAGCGTTTAAAAAACCAAATTATGATCTGCCTGATCAACAACCTCACTTACTTACTGTGTCTTATGGTTCTTGCATTATCAAGAACTAACCAATCATTTTTTTGGATAGTTTGTAGTTTTCTAAATAAAGAACTCATACAAAAACTATTG
This sequence comes from Tipula confusa, assembly GCA_963556175.1. NCBI lineage: Eukaryota > Metazoa > Arthropoda > Insecta > Diptera > Tipulidae > Tipula > Tipula confusa. Next base: position 14,564,036 of record OY744476.1, on the reverse strand, counting down.
GTATTCAATGATGAATTTTAAACTATTTTGTGGAAAGCTCGATGAGTTAAACGGCAACACCACTTAATAACGATAACGGAATCTTGATTTGTCGATGACATTTAAAAGTTATTTTAATGCTTGTAGACCATTACGTATGCTAGATGTCAACCTGAATGCTGTTCAATTCTATAATTTTGCTGCGTTTATTCTTTAGCGTAATCAAAAGATTTTCTTCGATTAAGTACTGAATTTTATTAAAAATTAACGATAAATTTACCGCCATTTTTATTCATAATTGTTGATTAAGCTGTATTTGTGTTGGTTTGAGCTTTTTCTGCACACTTCCTAATTTATCATGTTACTCAAACCCTCTTTATTACAAGCCGTCTTGTAACTTTCGTTAGATAAACAAATCCTTTATACACAATTGAGTGTATTGGTGCTATGAAAATCCGTACCAAAAAATGTATAATTTTCTTATTCCTACTACCACTATTTAACATTTTTATCCAAAACCCTCTTTACTACAAGCCGTATTGTCTGCATCAAAACCCTCTTTACTACATAAGTAATAAAGAAGGTTTTGTTTTTATCTCTAAGTTACGCACACTATTTAATGTGTATGGATAAATGGGAGTTTTTTCGTCTCTTTTTTTGTTTTTTGTGTTTTGTATAGGAAAGAGATAACATCCATTTTGCTTTTTAAATTTTTTTTTTTTACAATTTTTACTCTCTTTTGTTTTATAGAATGGAAATGTTTATTTTATTTTACACTATATTCTAAATCATATATCGACGTTTTTTACTTACAATACATTCTCATGTGTATATGATTAAATAGCATGAGTATGCAATGAATACGGCTTGTAGTAAAGAGAGTTTTGATGTTACTTATATGTTTTG